>JAODVQ020318637.1:0-12058 GCA_025400075.2 Phenganax stokvisi
AATTCAATATTCTTAACGTTTCTTCTTGCGATTGTTTATAAAATAGGTGTTATTGTAATCTTAAATTTTACGTGCGTGTACGCGCGTGTATAAAACGCGTAACTGGAAAACAGCCTTTAGTAGAAAAATCCGCGGCGAAAAATGTTTAAAGCTATTCAACGTTTTCTTTTTTGACGCAGATTTTCACCTTGTTAATTATTCCTCCGCTTTCCACAACGCCTTCGGCGCCAACTAACACAAAATCAACTTTTTCCATGATATAACTAAACCGCAAGCAAAATAGAAAGATATTTAATGTACAGTTTTGTGGAAACACCACGTAAATTTATATAAATTTATTAATAATAATTTACGTAAATTTATTCATGTATTTATTTTTAATAGCATATATAAATTTACGTGGTGTTTCCACAAAACTGTACATCAAATATAGATAATCACCATGCAAACTTTCAAAGAACTTAAAATAGAAAGAGCTTTATAAAGAAACGTTCTGCTGTAGTTGTAGAGGAATTTAGTGGAGATGTCTTTTCTGGCAAGTGATTTGCTTCCAAAAAGTAGAATTGCAAAAGAAATTGAATAAATTTTAGTCCTTACCCAACAGCGCTATCTAAAATAACTGTAGATGGTATCCCAGCCTCCTTAAGTTGCTCATGCATTTTATAACTATATAAAGTAACAAATGTGATGTTTTAGTTTTATCTGTGATTTTGTTTGCCATTTGTTGCAACATGTTTACAAACCCAGACTGATCAGGTGCTGACTCTGTAATAAACACATTAAATCTTCGTTTCTGACTGGCAGCCGCTTTTAAAAGTTTCAGCACAACCCTTGATCTTGAATGTGTCAAGATTGTCTGAGAAAAACAGAATGTGGGGGAGACAGCAATTGTTGTAACACAATAGCTATTGTTACAAAAAACAATAGGCATTGTTGTATGAGAATATGAGGAAATTGACTGATAAAATCTTACAGCTCCATTGGTGATAAAATGATTACAAATCTTTGTGATTTTACTTCGTGAGGAAGCAGCTTTCTCAAGAAAAAGTTTTCCTGTTGCAAAAATAAAATTTAGGCATCAAAAAAATTCAAGATGTTAATTGTAGTACCTAAAGATTTGGTGTTTCTATACCTCTGTCAACCAAGACTCTTTTGCATTCTTGAAAGTCCTTCAATATTTAAAGAGAAAATGCTCGAGTATTATCGAAGTGAATGCACATTGGTAAGAGCCAGTCAGTCTTACCGGATGGTCTAGAGAAGTTAGTGTAATAAAACGCAGAAATAATTCACAGCCTGATGCGACAGATGCCACTGAACTTTCAATGTTAGTTAACTTTTCAATAGCGCTAGTCAGTTTGTCTCGTAGTTCCGACAACGTCCCAGCTAAACAGAATGTTCTATTACAATAGTTTTTTGTGCTTTTCTCATGTATTATAATATACTATTGATCATTTTCATATTTTTGATCAATCAAATACCAAGATTTTTCTTTAGTATACCTGAGTGTAATTGGTTTATGTACTCAATCAAAGTACTGATTGCGGCTACGGCTTGCGGTGTATCTGGATTGTCTTCCATTCGTTTCTTGAAGTTCGCTAAAACATCTAATAAAAGCAACAATAAACTATAACGAGCTAGCTAAAACGATTAGAAATCTACTACAATTGCACTGTATGTGTCTTTGCTTTAAAAGTAAAGTTCAGATTTAAGATAAGCAGCTTTTAGTGTTATCAGAGGTCATACGATAAATCATACATCCTATTATGCTACAAATTTGTCAAGATTTGCTCTTCTGTGCGGGATTTACAAGGCTCTACTTTATCTGTCGTAGCAATTCTGTTGCACTTATTAACGGAAATGCGTTTTAGCTGTGGCAAGTTTTACATACAACATGTATCGTTCGCAAAAACCAAATTACAAACCTTCGTCCGCCATCTTGGAAATCTTTATAAGCGTACCCTACTTGAAGTATGGCTAGCTCAACCACTGTCCTTGGTAATTTAAAGGGACCAAAGAGACGAAAAAACAAAGGAACTTTTAAAGCACATCAAAGATTCTTTCTGGACAAATTATCGACTGATGCGAGAGCCAAATATAGAATACGTACTACAAAGTATTTAGATTGTACGTCAATTGATAAAATTTAGAAAAATTCTATTATTTGTGAATGTATAGCAAAATATGAATGGTGACGCATGGTGACAATTCCAAGATGACAATGGTCAATGACTGAAAAGCACAGCTTTAAATGGCAGAGGAAATAACTATATAATGCTATGACAAAGATATTACTATTGGCTAGATTAATGCCTCAAAGTGGCAACTTGACTACGGCTGAAAGAATCAAGTATTGCTTTATAGATTGAAGTAAAGTTGATCTGTTTGACTCCATAGTGAATATCTGTCTGTCTAACAAATGTATCTCTATTTGATCTAGATGTTATTTGCAAGAGTTAGGGTATACTTGTGAGCTAAAAGACACCACGTTTTTTGAAAGTGTTGAACATTTTACATGCTATGCCATTGAAAATGAGATTTGCTGTGTACTTGGGATACATCTTTGGCGAGCTGGAAAACTTCTTCTAGGTGCTGAATTCTTGAGATTTCGTTACTGCAGAAGCTATTATAGGCATATTAACTCAACAAGCTATTTGCAAACTGTATAAAACACCTTGGCAGAGGTATACAGTCCTTGAGTGCTTGAATATAGATATGGTTTATTACAGATTGTCCTGTTCCATTTTCTATAATATTTGGTGGAACTGATTTGAATGAACATGTTAAAGACAGCAAAAAAATTCATCTGATGACACAAGTTGTCCAAAATGCAAAGTACGTATCTAATGTATATCTCATTTGAATAGTTTCAAAGTTCATAGTGTTTGTTAGAAAATTTTTGAAAGAATCTTTTTGACTTTTTTGAGGAATCTTGTTGCATTTTCTCACACTATGGCCTTGAAAGCTGAACAACTTTGGGTGGGTGATTACTTTTATCGCACCCAATTTTGAAAAGTAACGTTATGCCATTTACGAAAGAAAAGTCAACATATATTTAAAGGGACATAATTGCAACTCTTTTGGTTTTTAAGTATTTCTATTTCATTGATTTTTAGGCTGGTGTGAAGTTAAAATTGATTGTTCAACCACAAGGTAATTTATTTTGTTGGCTGTTACTGGATTTCTGTTTGTCTCAGTTTATTGGAGAACAATACACTTGGTTTTTCTACAGCCGTATTCACTGGTCCATCTCAAGATTTTACTGAGGAAGCTATGATTAAAAAAATAAAAGGTAAAAACCATGGGTCATTTTTGTAAACTTTTTTTGTTCTCATCTTGCTGTTTTCAACTTGTTTTCTTCTTTAACAGACTGCATAACAATCAATGGCGAATCCTCCTTTTTGAATCCTCCTTGGCACAATACTTTGGTATGACTTAATTTGTACAGATTTATGTGTGCACATGCATTTATTCAAATATGTACTATAAAGTCCTTTCTACACAGATTATCTTACATATACAGGTTTGTATGTACACATATGTTTGTGCAGAAGATGTACATACACATATTGCACCTATGTGTATGCATGAGTTATATATGCGTACATGTACACGTGTATGCATAGGTGGCATGTACTTATTTGTACACATATATGACATTAAATGGTAAAATAGACTGCTTTGTTGTCTTTTAAGATTATATTTCTACTGGTTGCTGGACTTCGACCGGTCAAAGACCCAATGTTTCTCTTTCAAGTTATTTCTGGTAATGACTTTGAACTGAACATATTTTTCATTAACCAGGATATTATTTTGGCTAATGTTCTGCAAAGAAGAGCTGTAGAACAGCATAACAAAAATGTTCACATTTTTTTTATTCGTTACGTAGATTGGCATATTGAAGATTCGAGGGTTTTTCTAATTGTTGTTGGACCTGAGGTATAATATTGAAGAGATATGCCATCCAGAGTATTTTGCTAGTTTATAGATTTTGCCCAAGTTACCAGAAAATGAGATGAAATTATCAATGAATAGTCCATGTCTTTTAGATTGACATTGAGTTTTCTAAGGAAATAAAAGAATCTGCTAAAAAGTAAGTTGCAATTAAACTCCCTGAAGAAAAGAACATTTTAGAAATGATAGAATTAGCTATGATAAATTAGTTATGATAAATGATAATAAATAATAATAATAATAATAATAATAATAATAATAATAATAATAGTAGTTATGATAATTAGTTATGATAAATTATGATTATTTATCATGAATTAGCTATGCTTATGATAATCATGTTTTATTTTACTAGATATCCAGGTGTGTTGATAATGCCCGCTCTGCCTCAACGAGATCTTCATGCTGCAATTAAATATTGCTCTGTTGCTGTTGTGAATACATCAACAAGCGAGGGAATGTCTGCAACCATTTTAGAGGTTAGTAGTCATCACTGTCCATTAACAGTGTTTGAGTATGAGGTAAATCTAAAGTTTCTCATTGAAAACTTTATAGGCAATGGATCTTAACACAGTTGTGCTTGCACGGAGAATTCCTGCGAATGAATGTTTAATAAAACACAATGAGAATGGACTACTGTTTGAAACTCCAAAGGTATATAGGAGATGGTAGTTGTATTTTCAAAAGATATGTATGGATCAGCAAGTTTTTTGGACAACTTTCTTTACATAGTTTCCAAGGACACTTTGTCAATTATCAAATTCTTTCTTTTATATCAAGGAATTTCTTGTCTTGGCAAAGCAAGTTGCTTACGATAAGAAATACCGTCACCGACTGGCATTGGGTGGTCAGAAGTACATCTCAAATAATCATTCTTTAAGTTTAGAGAAAGAGACTTACAAGTCTATAATTGAAACCTTAATATTATAAATTTCCAAGAATTTTTTTCAAATTAGAATTTTTAATAGCTAGAAATAATAATGTTTTTTTGATTGTATATTCTTGGAATTCTAGTTTTCTGCTTTGTGCTTTATTTAGCGTTTTAGTGCAAGTCTTTATGGGGTCTTAGTTAACAAATAAAAGTTTAAAGCAAGCAAGCAAACAAACCAACAAACAAACAAACCAGTGCCACTACTACACGTGGAAATTTCAATATGGCGGACAAGAAGTCAATCAATCTGGCAATAATTTTGCCCAAAACGCCTTGAAGTAGCAAGTTCATTGCTTCTAACATGGCTAAATACTTCCCTAGCGAGCACTGCTTTAAATTCTCCCGTAACGTGAGCGTTTCTAAGTTGCAGGGGCTTGATGAACATGATTTGCGCGCTGTTTTGCCTTCACTAGTTCGTATGTCTCAGTGTCCTTCGTTAGATGAGAGTCAACACTGGCAAGATGCGAGAAAAGAGATTCAGAAGTTGCTTTGTGGCATAGAAGTTGTTAACTCCATTGTTAGCTTGCTTTCCGATGACTTTGGATGCTTAAGACAAGATTGTTTGAAGGTATACCTACTAGATATATAAAACAAAAACAATTAGTTGAAATTCGCTGTCAAGCCTATTGGTGGCATAGAAAAGTGCTCACTGCTCAGTTTGATTGTGTTCCGATTTGTTGGTGTATCATTTTGTTTGACTGATTGATTGCCTGTCTGTCTTTTTGCTGAACTCAGGGTTTAATTGCATAATTGTCAGTCTGTTTGTTTGCTTGGAAACAATAGTGTGCACTAATTTTGACTGTTCAATCCTAGGAAAGGCAAATGCAACGTAAGCTAGAAGACAATGGATCAAGTAGTCATAGTGCATTGATAGAGGCATCCAGAGAGGGTCTTGCATTAGAGTTTGAACGAAGCAAGTCATCAAGACGACTCAGACTCGTATTAAGAGAGTTACTTCGATTCATGAATAAGGTATATTGTCTTGCTATAAAGATTTTACGACCAAACTCTTGACTCACATACCGTATTTACTCATTTGAGCGCCGCCCCCGAATAAGCGCCACATTTGGGAGCAAAAACATTTAAAGA
The DNA here is from genome assembly GCA_025400075.2 of Phenganax stokvisi. NCBI lineage: Eukaryota > Metazoa > Cnidaria > Anthozoa > Malacalcyonacea > Clavulariidae > Phenganax > Phenganax stokvisi. Next base: position 5,972 of record JAODVQ020318637.1, read on the forward strand.
GCACCGCCCCCGAATGAGCGCCGCACTAATTTTCAAAATATGCAGAGAGCTTGTTTTCTATGTTTGCTTCTAGAAATATTGTCATCAGGCACGACAATTCTATAGGAATGTCACCAACAAGCATCTTCTTATTCGCATCGTCCAGCTGTTTCGTTGCTTTCATTTATGTCATTGTTGAAAACAACAAACCATCGACGCAAAAACCAAATATTATTAAAGAGCGCCGCCCTTGATTGAGCCCCGCCCCGAATAAGCGCCGCATCTGAGACACTAAAAATTTAAAGAGTGCCACGGTGCTCAATCGAGCAAATATGGGGTCTTGTAAATTGTTACATTAATACATCATTATCAAATTATAGTCATCAGAGAACAAAGAGTTCATGTCTCTTGAATCATGTGAATTATTTGAGTGCGAGGTTTACATGGAGGACGTTTGTGATGTGCTGTGCATTATTCAAGCAGGTTTGAGCTAGAGAAATTATATCTGTAAAACAGCCTGTTTATTGGTAAAATAATTAGTGATTTAATTGATATCTGTTTTCAAATGACATAAAATTTTTTTTAGAGCTTTCTGAACTGTTCCCGATAAACGAGGTTGCAAAGGCGTTGCTACGTGTCCCCAATGGTCCCTGGTACATATGCCGCTTGCTTGTCAACTTTCCAGACCATTTTGAAGAAGGTTCTATTATACATTTATATTGAAATAACTTTGTATGCTGTAGTGCAATACGTAACATGATAACCACTTTATATGTCATATTTTTTAATACAGTATGTGGTATTTTGCTGACAAGCCAAGATTCAAATGCCAGCAATTCATTTCTAAGTTACGTCCAAACAGAAGCGCTACATCATCTCTGCAAGATGAATCCGGACTATGCAATGACCATTCGTAGTGAAGCTGTTCGAAAATGCTGCCTGCCAGAACTAACTGTCAAACTTACACTGGATCGTCATTTAGCAAGCGAAGAAAGACGAGACTTGGTTGACTTTATCAGTGGCTTGCTCCTAGGAAGCGATCTTCATGTCCGAAAATGGTTTGCACATTTCTTGAAAAGTGGTCAAAAAGTATGTTATTTTACAGTTACATGAAATAACAAAGTAGGTTTGCCCTGGTGTGCATTGCTGCTCAATGCATAAGTTTAAATAGATCGTTTATTTTAATTACTTAAGCGATAAGAGTCTCATCCTGATAAGTAAAAATCATCTGGCGTTAGACAGGTTAATATACCACGGGGAGCCTCATCTTCATTGTTTATAATATTCTGCATCTTACAGCACCAAGGCTCTGCGTCAAGCGTTACACTAAACCAACTTCGAGAAGACCTACTGTGTGAGGTTGTGGCCTTAACTCCCCCTGGACACAGGCAAAGAATCAGGAAAGAATGGCAGAAGGGTAAAGAGGCTCACTTGGGGATATCAGATGGTAAACGTAGGATAACAGTTGATGAACAGGATAAAGAAACATTGGAAATAATAGAAGGTACAGTTGTATGATTATAATTTAATGCTTTTGCTTTCCTGTGCCTGTATTACTGCTCTGCATTAAAAAGTAGTGTACGTGAAACTCACATAATTTTTTCTAATCTTTTTATCAGCAATGGACATGTCAACTGATTTCGAAATTGTCAAGGAAGAGCAGGCAACGTCATCCAGCAGCGTAGCCTGCGAACAGGCAACAAATGAAGAAATGACCACCTTGCTTGAAGATGATGTAATATATGGAACTGCAATTTTGCGCCTCTACTGTGCTTTGAAGGGAATTGCTGGCATGAAATTGAGTAGTAATGAATCTGACGAGCTGATATGCTTAATTACTAGCCAAGCTCCGCCCAGCGTTGCTGGTGCTCGCTTTGTCACTGTTGGACTATGTACCATGCTTGCCTGCTCTGGTATTGTCAAGTATGTAGAGTTCTACTTTGTTTTAGTATTAAAGATAGACCAAAGTTGATGCAGACAGTATCTGAAAACTTGGCAAATTTTAAAGCTGATATAATGGACTGTGTTTTTATTTTGAAATATCGTCGAGTTCTGCACGTTGCATAAACACAAACAAAATGACAGAGCGAAGACTTTGGTTTAGTCTTCAAAATTATATCCCTAACAAACATACACTTCTAAGCAAGCCTGTTTTGGCGTAGAGCTAAAACTCTCGTTTTTTTCAGCACAAGTGAGCAAGAGAGAGAATTGACAACATGGATCAAATGGTTATCCAAAGAGGAAGCCCACTATGGTAGTTCTACTGGATTGCATGTCTCATTTGGCGAGAGTCTGTTGTTAACGGCAATCCATTTTCATAGCAACAATCTAGAGGCCATCACAGATCTAGTGAGCTCAACTCTGGGTATGAGAGTAAGGCCAGGGCCTCTTACTAGAATAAAGACAATTTTCACACAAGAACTTTTCCCTGAAAAGGTGAGACGCTCGTAGGGTTTAGCAACGTATATTAGATTCATCAGCAACTTGTAAACTTGTCTGGCATTAGGCAAAGTAAACACAGTAAGATGCATTGGGATAGGTTCCCGTAACATCGAACAACTGATATAGTCGACTTTAAAATGTGATTTAAACTTTGCTGTTTGCAGTCAGCTGTATGCTGAAAACGTCAATTTTAAGAGCACTATTGTGCTGGTTAACTTTTGTCAACTCTCAGTATCTCTATTGCAGGCGGTCACAGAGCATGCTGTACGCGTATCAGTCACGAGCCAACTGAGTGCAAAGGATACTGGGTTTCTCCCAGTCCATTGTGTGTATCATCTGCTTAGGAATAGAACCTTTACAAAACACTCTGTTCAAGTGAAGGTAATTTGAGATAAGGAAGAGTCAATAGAGACATAGACAAGAATAATAGAAAATGTATACTAATTTCAGTGATTAACTATCTGATTTAAACCTGAAACTTTTTTTTGACGAAATGTAGAATTGGTCAACTATTTTTTCCAGGACTGGTTATACAAGCAGATCCTTTGTGCATCTAAACCTCTTCATCCTTTGCTGGTTAACCTGATTGACGTGTTCGTGACGTCAGTTGTCATGCCGCTGCCTTCGAAGCTTCGCAAGCTCGCCTTCAACGTAACAGTTGAAGGATTTTCCGAAATTGATATCTTGGCCGTGTTTCAAAATCAGGTAAATGGGACTGGTGCTTAACGCTAGTTTCCATTTAGGAAAATTATCTGTGAGGATAAGAACGAACGGGAAAGTTTTGTTTGTATTAAAGTCATTCTTTCTGAAACGGAATTCGTTTGCAGCAAAACGAATCTTCATCAAGAAGTTCGCCACCAAACACAACTCCGCAGCTGTTATTATTATATTATCTCCTTTCGTATAAAGACTGTTGCTTATCCAACATGAAGTCCTTAGGTGAGTTGTATTGGAGAGCCCTGTTTTTCCTATACGTCCTGTAGAAATCATCTCCTATTGATCTAGTGTAATAACAGGAAGAAGTACTTGATCCAAGAGGAATTCGACTAAATATACTTTCTTTTTTAGCCACAAACAACCATCAACCACAAGATTATTCTCACACGCTTTACTCACAAATTCCGATCAAATATCTGCTGCAACAAGCTCGCAAATCTCAAGAACACTACAGAGATCTGTATCCGCCATTACTACGACTTCTAGTCACATATTATCCACAGTTATGTTTAGTTGAAGATTGGCTCTGGGAGGAAGACACTTTGCAAGAAACGAAATTATCATCCTTTGCAAGTAGTCTCACTAACGAAGCTGTCAGCCAAGGTGAGTTTATAATTATTATGATTTACAATCATTTAGTTATGATTGTTTATGAGGACTCATTTTTTCACTTTCAAAGTTTGTGTTATCGTTTGACCATATTAAACATCTTTGTTTATCAAAGTGAACACCCTTGTTTTTCTCGTGACAAAGTAAACAACTGTCAAAGAAAATTTCACGTGTACTTTTCCCGCTCTAGCTTTTTCTAATCTTCACAACAATCCGACCTTGGCAATGCTGACTTTGCAGAAACTGAATAAACTAAATCCTAGGCTTCTAATTCCCTTCGTTGACGCTGTCGTGGAAGGATTGCGCGTGGCACTGGAGCCTAGTGTATGTCGTCGTGTGCAAATACTCTTCCGAGATTTGTGGATGAAACTAAATACCATGATTCCTAGAAGGTTAGAAATTAAAACTTACAGATGCCAGCCTTAGTTAGCAGGATGTAGTATAGTTAGGTTTCACTTAATACCAGCAGTTGTTGGTCCGAGTTTTGAAGCCTTAAACAGCTTAATCAAATGCACCTTAATATTCTGTCTTTTCCTAGACTCTGGTTATTGACAGTGAATAAGTTATGTGAGCGGGCGTCTGTTTCTTCTCCTTACACTGATGACGAGTTGATTAAAGATCCTCTCACTGTCTTGAGATGTGATCGTAAGATATTCAGGTAATGGGAGTTCAGAAATGAAGTATTTTGAGAGGTTTGGATTTTACTACGAGTACCACTCTAAGATTTGGTTATTGAAACTCATAAAAAGTATCTTATACTCGTCGTGAAAGCTACATTACGTAAAAGAAAACAAACAAGAACGAGATTACAATGGCTGGCTGACATCCGATAATTCATTAGGCATTTACTTTGTATATTTTAGATGTGCTCCGTTACTCACTGTTCTAACTCGGGTATTGATGGGCTATCTTGCCGCCTCGCGAGCCATGCTGAATCAGCACAACTTGGCGAACAGCGTTCCTGGTAGAACAAACACCTTAAGCACTTCATGTGAGCAAGAACGAGAGGAACTCAAGGCTGCGTTACTTGCTGCTCAAGAAAGTGCAGTAGTTCAAATATTACTGGAAGTCTGTTTGTTTACCTCAGAAGAAAAACAGGTTAGTGTGATGATATATAGTATGTCCTGGAGTCATTGAAGGTATGGATTAGAAAAATGGCTCAAGTCTTTGTTCTTTCTTTTTGTTCATTTCTGTACAAACTTGATCACGATGAGAACATATGGCCATTTAATAGTGACTTGGTTTGTTTTAAGACTTGGCCCAAGTTTGTCTCCTAGTTTGGAAAGTTTCCAGAATATGCCTCTCTATTCACTTTGGTAAATAATTCACTTAACGTTTGCTTGTTAATTTTCCATCGAAGAACCAAAGCGGAAGCATGAAGAAATGCGAATTACGCGAGATTCAGTGCCACGTTTGCTCGACTTTACATCAAATGTTCATAACTGATCCGAAGCTCGTCAAACTCGTTCATTTTCAGGTACAACCCTTGAGGCCTTTGAAGGGCATATTATGAGCAAATTTCTTGAATCTTGTTTTATAGAGGGCTCCGGTATCTTACTCATTTTAGCACCAAGCCATGTTTGTCAATTATTTAGGGTTATGATCCTGTCTTACTACCAGTCACCGTGAATGGTATTCCTTCAATGCATATCTGTCTCAGTTTTATCACAGAATTATTGAATCAACCAGAGTTAGAAAAACAGGTAGAGACTGTATGAGATTTCCTATCGAAAAATTATAGACATTTTCGTAAGGGCGTATTAACCATATATTGCAATATTCATTAGCAATGTCGTACTGAATCCGATTGTCAGTGGTCAAAATCTTTTGTTTATTTAGGAAATCATTTCTTTTGACACACAGAGTTTTAAACTTATCACCATTTTATTTTTTAGTTGTTCGCTGTGCAGCTGGCTTCGTACTTATGTGTTCAATTCCCTTTACCGAAAGCTCTCGACGTAGCCAAATACATCATCAGTCGTCTAACGTCGTTGTGCGAAGCGTTGCCTGGTGACAGATGCGCAAGTTTTTTCGTTCCAGCTTGTGAATGCCTTTTACGCTTCTGCCGCGCTTTTCCACCATTATCAATGGATACGTCATCATTGCTGCTTCTGATTGGTCAACGCACTGCGTCACGTGCTTTTATAACTTGTGACGATGGGCTGGGTAAGAGCTCTCTTTATCGAGCTGGTGACGTCATTTGGCGCAATGTTTGGTTTCTTCAAACCATCTTCTTACAATTTCTTATTGATAACGACCAGAAGGCTTTATAGTCAACATTTTATCAAATTGTAACGACGTTTCGGAGTGTTACTCCATCTTCAGGTTACACTATTAATA
>JAODVQ020318744.1:0-12056 GCA_025400075.2 Phenganax stokvisi
CCAACCCAGTTCCAACGTGATCTGTCACTTCTTACACTAGTTGAGAGGTGAACACGGAGAGCATTATATGTAAGTCATGCAGAGATACAATTCCTTGTTTGCTACAATCCATCCTCTATCTTACTCTCTCTCTCCCTCTCTCTCTCTCTCTGTGCCCCTGGTAGCTCAGTTGGTAGAGCACTCAGCCTGGAACGCTGGGCGTCATGGGTATCCAGGGCAGTTCTTTTATTTGAAAAGAGCTGACCTGGGTGGTATTGGTTTGTATGTTGTATGCACTTGCTTTGCATCATAGATATTTATCTGCTAATTTGATACATACATACCTTGGAGCAGCATATGAGGAGGCAAATGAACGTCCAGAAGAAGATCCCCGAGACCCAGATAGTATAGGACAGTAGGTAGTGTCCAATCTCCCTTCAATTGCATACTGTCAGTTTGTTGAAAGAGAGAGAGAGAGAGAAGATTGGATGTAGAACCAAAGAAAGTGAATAGCCTAAGTGACAAAGCTACACTAAGGCATGAAGTATAATATGTATATCGCAGTCAGCATTGCAATATTAGCTGTGCCTCAGCTTCGTGTGGACTTATAGTAAGCAGAGGTGAAGTGATCCCCAATGAGTTTGGGCATGAGAACAGAAAGAGAAGGGCACTGGTAGAAGGAATATATAAAAGAAAGAAAATTGTAAGAGAGACACATTTGATGTACGTATAGAGCCGACCTCCATTATATCCCTGACAACTGGGATCCATCGAGAAACAACATATCTCTCTTTCTCTTCTCTCTCCTTCCTTTTCATTGGTCTCCGTCCACTCTTGACCACTGTACCCTGTGTCCTCTCATCTTTCAGAATGGTGTAACCCAGACTAGCCAGATTCAATATAGCATTCCTACGGGCAGTGGAACACTTGCTATATAGTACAAACCTCTCTACTATGGACACTATACTATTATGCTTGTGTATATTGAACCTCCGAGTTAAGGACAACCACACTCTAGCAATGATGTATATATCATACAGTGTGGTGTTAATGCAGTATAACTGTTGAGACCTACTAAGCTCTTTACAAAGGCAGCCATCTACACCAGTAAGTGGAGTATATTGCTGAGTTTGAGTTCCATCATTTAAGGCAGCTCTGGTGAAAATCTTGAGTAAAGTTATTGATGGCATGCAATCAACTATTGAGTATTAATTTCCTCTGGTATATTATACCAGTTAGAATGGTTGACCTTAATAGCTATACCACATATGTAGCTTATTACCTCTCCTTGGCAGGGACTTCTACTTTCTGTATGAACTTAACCACACCCTCTCTGGGCATGCCTATAGATCATAATATGTGAAAAATACATTATTAAAATTACTGAATGCTCTACCAAATACTAGACCTTGAGTGAAGAGAAGCTGGAGCATGACGAGTCGGACCTTTTCGTAAACTCTATCAAACAAGGAAACAAAAACTCCCTTTTCATGTGCTTTGAGGAGTGCTATATATATATATATACCCAATTTTCTTGTCAAAGAAGGTTTGTACGGTGAGGGCCATAGGATCGTCTATCTTCTCTCCTCTCTCTGTCTCTCCAGTAGCCATGTCCTGCTCTGCCTTACACAGGTCAAACATTCCTATATCATGTGATAGTCACATGATAATCACGTGATGTGAGGACACACCTCCTTTTAGTTTCCTGTCACAGTTCTCGACCAGACTGAGGTGACGTGAGAGCTAGAGGAGGAGGTGGAGGAGGAGAAGAAGTGGGTAGTGGTGAAAGAGGAAGAGGAGGAGGTGAAAGTTGGGAGGAGGATGAGAAGCTGAAATGTGAGTGGTTCACCTGGCTAAGTTCTTTGTGGTGTTGAGGCATCTCCTTCACCAGTTGATGAAGTTTTTTTATCGACATCTGAGAATATACAATAACCATACGTACAATGTCAGAGTCTAATAGTTGATATATGAGACTGTACATTTTTAGAGGCAGCTTTGGATTTAGTTGAACCAAATTCTTTCATCATCTCGGCCAACTTCCTAAATAATGGGAGCAAGAAATATATACTAACAAGCTCCACCCACAAGCCACATCCACTATACTAATAGTCAAAAGTCATTTGTTCACCTTTCAACATCACTGATGTATTTGTGTCTAAACTCCACCCACATTGGATCAGTCTCTACAGAGATAAAGATGAGAGGTTTTGCCCTGTTTGTCTAGCCTCCCGTGAGGCGTGGAACATCTGAAGTGGTACCGCAGTTGCCATTGCATTATGTGGTGTGCCTGGGCTTTGTAGGCCCATTGAACAACTGCAAAGCGGCTGCAAAGCCTCCATGCAAGTTTGGTGTGACAACGCTAGTGATGAATCATTTTGAAATTCTTACCGTCAAGAATGATGTCACGTGAACGTACTCCACCTCCTTCTGTGTTAGTCTCATACCTGTAGAACAGTAAACATTACCTCCCTCTCTGTTCTCATTCTCTTACGTGTAGACGTCTTTTTTGATTCCCAGTAGATCATAAACCATGGCCTGAAGTACGGAAAAATGAATGAATGAGAGTATGATAGAATGGAATAATGAACCTGGTAGGTCAGTTCGTGGAGCAGAGGGGATACTACATCAAAGCCCCTGCAATAATTAGTTTCAATGAAGTTACGTAGCTTCGAACCTCGAGAATAGTTCTTTACCTGTCTAATATGATGAGCTCTGACCTAGCTTTATGCTCTCCCTGTCAGTTATAAAACAATACTTTGATAATGGAGTTAGTGCCATCCCCGGGCCTCTTTATGTGGCACAAAGGAGGCTTGGAGACAAGGCTAGAGCTATTATAATATAACAATGAGAATAGCTAATACTGTATTGTTATATGAAGCTATGTAATAATAGTGTTTTGACTGACTGAAGCAAAGGAAGGTGACTGGAGTTTGAAGTCCTCTAGTCTCTTGTACAACTCGCTTGCTATATCCTCAATCCCATCCACAGCCCTAAAAAGAAATAGGACATTGTTCTCTATATATGAGACGCTTAACACCCTAGTAGTATATACTGCAGTCGATTGTGGGTTTGTATTAGGGCTTTGTAGGCCCAGTGTAAACTTGTCCCAAATAGAGAGAGAGAGAGAGAGAGAGAGAGAGAGAGAGAGAGAGAGAGAGAGAGAGATACATTGATAGCTGATAGACTGACTTGTGGCATCGAATAGAGGGGAACTCTCCAAGGAAAGCACAGAGGGTAGCCAGCTGGTCAGCAATCCTCGTCTTCATCTCTCCCTTACCAACAGATCCAGGACTGAAGAAAATTTTAAACGACTCGGGATATTTTAGAGTAAAAACCTTCGCCTCTTTTGGCAAGAATCCAATGTAACACTCCTTCAGTGATTTTATATCTACATAATGTATTGTTACAGTAATACAGTTTCTATCTCTCCTTTCTCCTTATATTATTATATCATCACATTACGGTGGAACCTCATTAAAGTGAACACTTTTAATACGAAATACCCCTTTAGTATAAACTAACTCTAAAGTCCCTTCTATAAGCATACACTATACTATAAATGAAACTCCTGTTTGACTTGTGCTAATTCAACCTTTCTCTATTTTTCCTCTGCAATTCTCCCACTCTCTCATTCACTCAGTCTCTTACATATTTTCTCAGGGGTTTCTTGCAGTTTAGTCACCAGTTTGAGTGGCAAACGGTCCAAAAGGTAGACGTGAGCTCCTTTATAGAGTCGACCACTTTCATTGAAATCACTCAACATTTTTGAGATTGACTGTTCAAAAATTTAATCTCAATTAAAAAATTTAGTTAGAATAATTAAAAATTTTACCTCTTCGCTGGGCCAGATTATGTAGATGGCTTCCAGTGTAGGCTGCGGCTGTCTTGACTTATCCAACCCTTCAACCACTGAATAAAGTGTGTGGTTATCATGTGAATGTCATGTGATCTGGTCATGTGACTAACATGTGATCCCTTTGCTCATGATGTCGTGCATTCGACAGCATGATGATACTATACTGGTAGCCAATTGGTCCATCACCAAAACCTAGTATTTTTCAATGGTAGCTATAATTTTTAAAAAGTTTTTGCTAGATTGAGAAAATTAAAACAACCACTTTCTTTTTCTCTGCTAGACTGACTCGCTCAACTCTAATGATTGGCTGCTAAGTTTAAGCTGATTGTAGTGTGTCTCAGCTAAGCCAACATGAATAGTAATTCCCTTACCCTCCATTCTCCTAGTTTGAATATAGATCCCAGTATATCGTCCAATATCCCTGCCACATAGAGAACAGAAATTAGTAACGAGCCCCACCCACTTTTAGCTTATCCCGCTAACACACGATAGACGAGCTGAATAATCACGTTTCTTCTTCTGACTTACTTTTGGATACGTGAGCCTTTAGCGACATCGCTGTTCTCACACACACAAGCCGCCCCTTATGCTCCCCAGAACAATATCTGCGCTTCAATGAGCTGCAGAAACCTCCCTTTGAACATAGTACGAGACTACTATGAATATGGTTACTACCGTACGCAGGCGCAAAATAGATTGGTGGGGTGCATGCGCGCACAAAACCGGCAGGACAGAAGTATTAAAAAACTGGTGTAAAAGAAAGAATGGCGGATGAGGAGCTGAAGAAAGCGTTCTCAGAACTGCAGCTGAAGCGAATGGAAACCACCCAGCTAGTTGCCGTCTCGGAAGGACAGCGACAGTCCTTGCAGCGAAGCATCACTCACGCTCAACTGACGAATAAAGAGATAACGGAGCTGCCGGATGACACTCGTCTCTATCAAAGCGTAGGACGAATGTTCCTGCTGGCCGGGCGAGACGAGATAAAAGCCATGCTTACTGCGAAGGAAGACTCAGCCAAGGATAAAATAGGAGAGATCGAAAAGAACATTAGTAGATGGGAAAAGGCATTGAAGGAACAGGAGGACAGTCTAAGGGAACTGGTCTCTCACAAAAAGAATGAAAAATGATGGAATTCGTTCTCGTATCTATTTTATCCAAATAAAGCCCACCATCTTGTTTTATACGCATGCGCAGACCTAATAAAGATGGCGACGACAGGAGCAGTGGATATGTTGGAATGGCGGGAACTGGAGAGCGATCCTGGCGTATTTTCCCTGCTCATAGAGGACTTTGGCGTCCGTGGAGTCCGTGTGGAAGAAGTCTACGACATTTCGACCAGGATGAGCGGCCAGCAAGTGTACGGATTCGTGTTTCTGTTTCGTTGGGAAGGAGACAGACGAGCCAGGAAGAAATCAATGGCCACTTACGACACGTTTGTGACCGAGGAAGAGGTGGTGAACAAGATTTTCTTTGCCAACCAGATCATCACAAACTCCTGTGCCACTCATGCTCTCCTCAGTGTCCTACTGAACTGTGCTCCTGATGTCGAACTAGGTCATATGCTGACCAAATTCAAATCCTTCACTTCAGGAATGACACCAGAAGACAAAGGACTGGCTATAGGGAATGTCTCTGAGTTAGCCACTGCTCATAATAAACACGCAAAACCAGAACACGCTACTCTTCCAACAGTGAATCGCAGTCGGTCATCTGTAGTTTCATCGGCTCATGCCCTCCAACCAGAAACCTACCATTTTACTAGTTATGTTCCAATCAAAGATCGTCTTTTTGAACTGGACGGACTCAAAGACTACCCAATTGATCATGGTCCATGGGGAGAGCAGGAAGAATGGACCGATCTCTTCCAGAGAGTCATTTCACAAAGACTCTCAAAAGCAGAGAACATTCTGTTTAATCTGATGGCTGTCGTTCCTGACCCAGTTCCTCAGCTCTCGAGAGAGCTCAAGAGTCTCCATGACTGTCAAAAGAAATTATTGGGGGAGGCACTGACTCTAGCACAAAAAGAAGTCCAATCTGGTCGATTCGTGGCTAATGGTGTACGAGAAAGAGGAGGAGACGGAGGAGAAGAGAGCAAGAGAGAAGAGGCAGAAGCAGAGGAGAAAGAGGAGTATGGACAAGAATACAAGTTATTAGAAGAGGTTTCGAGGACTGAACTGACCTCAGAGGATGAGATTGACAGACTGATTTCATTACCAGATGGCCAGACAAACTCTGAAAGACTAAGAATTGCCGTCGCTCGTGTAGTCAGAAACAATCAAAAACTGGAATCCACTAAACTAAAACTGAACGAAGAGATAGAGACAAAGCAGCGGTATAGAGTGGAGTTTTCAAGACGTACCCATGATTATTATCCTTTCATCACAGAGTTCTTAAAGATGTTGGTTCACAATGAGCAGCTACCACCTAGGATCATGCGCAGGGTGTCTGGCGTACAGGACGGTCGTCGTGGTAACACCGCCAGCAAGAAGAAGAAGAAACCCTCCCGACAGCCTGCAAAACCAAAAACTACTCTACTTATCAACGGAACCAAAGTCACTTCATGAATTATTTATCATTGAGATCGCGAGGTCAAAGTTTGAGAATCTTAACACGTGCGCAGGCAAAGCGGAGATATAGAGAGAACAAGGCAAGAAAGCCGGGCGAGTGAGAATGGACGTGGAGCGGTATTATAACATTGTTTACGACCAGGAGTTCTCGCCGAGCGGGAAGTATCTAGCCACTTGCGACACTTTTGGAAAGATAGCCTTGTTTAGGTGAGCTTGCCACATGAACACCAAGAATGCAGTTACTTTGTAGAAAGCAGTTTGCAGGGTGCTTTGACGACTGGGGGACAAAAAGCTCCAATCAGAGTAATAAAAGGTAGGCGGAGTTCTAAGGCAACGTGCACTAAGCCTCAAGGAACTGTAGGTCAAGACGGACCACTGTACAGTGTGGCCACTGCGGGACCACTGCTAGCCAGTGGAGGATGTGACGATATTAAACTCTGGAAATGGGAGGAGCTTGTTTCATCGTCTGCAAAACCTCGACCGCTGCATGCTCTTAGTCCTCAGACTAGGTAATGATACTTTGTATGATAGCAGTAGTTATAAAGTTATCATCTGTCTTGTGTATCTATAGGAAATCTGGAACCAGTGATACAAATAGTATTGTGTATGATACTAAGGTATATACTATAATTTCCACTAGCATCCTCTCTTTATCTGGTATAATCTGTAGTCTAATACGCTGTATAGCGGAGGTGGTGATAACACTATCCAGGCCTGGGATATTACTACTGCCACTGTTAAAGTGAGTTCATCTTCCTTTGCCCGGTCGTTTATCCTCGTATTATTAACTTCCCATTATGCCTGTTCTGTGTATGTAGCAAGTGTTTCAAGGGCACACTGGGTATGTTCACTGTGTTAGTCTGAGAGGAGGGAGTAGTGGGTGTGTCTTGTCTGGTGCAGAGGATGGCACTGTCAGAATGTGGGGTATGAGTGTATATACTACATACCACCTCTCTTTCATCTCTTTGCTTTTTTGCTTTTATATACCACTTAGATCTCTCTTTTCTCTTAACATTATCCTGTAAAGGAACCAAGCAAGAAATTTCTCACATTATAACAATTTTCTATTTGTTATACAGCAACTTGTTACCTAGTCCATTAAAATTGACACTAATTTTGTTGTAGAGAAACTATATGCCAAGTGTATGGTTGTCTTTACGCTCTTTTGTCTTTTTTTTAATATCATAGATCCCTGCTCACGCGGTGCTGTGGCTACCTGGAAACCAGCAAAGGTCGTTTATTTCTAGCAAATCAATAACTATACTTTATCTCCTCTGTAGAACCATAGATTGATATAATATACACTATTTTTCATGCTCTATGACATCATCCCTACATGTTCTGTATGATATAGACTACAGTGGGTCAGTGGGTTGGTTGTGTTGCAACAGACAGTGATGGAGACTGGATGGTCTGCGGAGGATCCATGGCTCCTGTCATTTATAAACTCTCCTCGTCCTCGGGGAAAATTGCCTCTCTGGAGGTCCCGAGTGGCGTCGTCACCCAGACAGCCATTTTTGCCAACGATCGAGTAAGTTTTGATCCCTCATATCTTTGTCCAACTCACGAGGCTCTATATTTACCATAACCTGTACTTACTGGGCCCACGAAGCTCGGGCACACCTTCATGGATCTTTTTATCTATCTCAATCATCTTCAGATAATAACAGGAGGCTCTGAGACAGTTGTTAGACATTGGGCAGTGAATGGCGAACAGGTGGCTGTAGTACCAGGCGGACATCATCACTGCTTCTCATTGGCGTACAACTCTAACCACAAGAAAGCCAAGAATTATGAGGTAATTCTATCCCACTAGTTAACAATAATTCCTCTGGTATATATATTTTATAAAACAGGTGCTGTCTGCGTGTGGAGATTCATCAGATATACACATATTTACAGACTTTGGTTACAGAGCATTTTCACTCACCATCACTTGAAAACAGAAAAAAATTGTCTATTATTATAAAAAATAATTTTTATTGAGGATGTTTGAATTGTAGCTGGTCGGATTTATGGCCGGTGAAACTCTTTTGAAGAAGAAAGGTTGTGAGAGGCGGGGAGTGGGGGAGAGTGATACTGCGGTTCCATTGTGGTTCTTCAATTCCTAGCAGTTCTCTTACTCCCTTTGATATAATCTAACCATACACAAGGGGAACATGTTCAACTGAAGCTAGATAAAGCTGTTGACTATCAAAATGTATGGAGCTCTTATGGAACGCCAAATGCGACAAAATTCGTGCTTAGTGTTAAAATATGTATTATGTCCGATCCATTGAAGTGTATTTCAATGGCTAAGGAAAGACAAAGAACAACATACACCTGTATGTGGGTCCAATCAGTGATTCCCATTTGAGGAAGATTGGAAGAATTGATCCAAACTAGTCTCCGACCACTCACTCCATTTACATTAAAGGTCTCCTATAAAGGCACTGGAAAATGAATCGAGCCGTGTCTGATGCTTACTCTGTACTGGGAGAATCCTATACTCTCCAGCCACTCTCCTACACGCTCTACACTCCAGTCCAGACACGCTGGGACGGCCATCATCACACCAATTCGCCGCGATCGACTCGTTCGTCCTTGGTGCGCTCCAATTACAAAATGCATAAACAATCTCCATGGTAACCTTACGCATGCGCAAGACGCGCATTATAATACGCTTTTTCGCAATCACAAATTACACAGCAAACAAAGACAACAATAATATTTTCAGAGGAAAACCATTTTGGAGGCTTTTCCTTCTTGCCACTATTATATAGAAATATGATATATGAGAGGACTTTTCTGATACAAACTGTGCATGTTTATTTATTTATAGCATGATACAATATGCTTGTTTGGGGGTATGGGTGATATAATTATTATGAGAGGTGCTGAGCACGTGTGTGAGAGCAGAGAAATACAGTACAATGTTTCCTGGTGGTGGTGAGCACCTGTTTGTGTGGAGGAGAGTGACCACGACTAATTCTCTATCAGTCACCAGCTCCCTGCAAGTGATAGAGACACATGTGAGTTAGAGATCACACAGCTGGGACAGTGTCTCAGGAGCATGTAGGCTTCTAGTATAACGCCGCGGTTTGAATTTGATGCACGTGTGAGCATGTCAACATGAGTGTTGAGGTGAGATATGAGTGATGTATAGACTGGACTGGACAACACCAAACATATTCCCCCTTTACCGGTTCCCTCGAGTTTACACTATTGGTACATGAGAACCAAGAACAATTTGTGAAAAAGAACTGTGATGTACCGGCGTTGACACAATCAAAATATTTGATTTCAGAGCTTTTGAATAGTTCAAACTCTATAGCAATAAGTAGCTGGTGGTTGCAGTGGGACTTCTCTATAAAGGACACCTCAGAACAAAGCTGGCACAGTGGGACCTCTCCATAAGGGACAACAAGGCTGGCTGTCACAGCGACCACTGCAAAATAATGCCACTATGTCATAGAACTAGATTGATGGCCAGGAAGGTAAAAGGAGAAAGAGATGATAAACGTAGCAGAAACAGTGACACTCTACTTTAGTACCTATGATAGGTTTAGTTGAGCCATCATATCAGTATTAGTAAAATTACACCAAACCATGCTTAATGTGTATAAATATTTTAAATTGAAAAGACCGTCATTTTAAAATCAAATCTACTTAAAATAACCTTTAGAGAATTGAAGCATTTTAAAGCAAACTTTAAGTTAAATAAATGATTTCCTACAGCAGTGGTATAAAGCAGATTATTCTCCACTAATAATAATAATAAACTCAATCATGCCATAGCAATACTGGAATTGGCCAAAGGTTATTTGGCTATATTACCTGATTGACGAGGAGAGCTGGAGGTCTGTTGTCTATGTGACCTGAGCTGGGAAGAGCAATGGTGAGAGGTAGAGAGTTCGTGGGGCTAAACTGGACCCGAGGAAAACCCTGCAACTTGCCGTGCGATTGGAGAGATGTGAGCACCTGCACCTGATTCCTACCTACAATATAATAGTTGAATAAAACAATACAGCAGGACCTCTCTATAGAGCACAATTTGGAGTCAAGAATTATACAGTATACACTGTAGCAGGGTGGCCATTCCGGAAGGATCATGAATCGGTATATAGTCAGTTGGGAGGCAGAAGTTTGTCCATTATACAATATCCAGGTGCTATTGGGTGTCCATCAAGTATATAAATTTTGTGAGGGTCAATTCAGAGCAGCAAGGGGTTACCACATTCGAATGTTATTTATTTGTATAGCATTCTCTATATATACCTATGATAGTAGGAATGGAGGCATGTTGCGATGCCTGAGACTGTGTGAGAGTTGGGAGAGTGGTGAGGGTTGGGGAGGGGTAGGAAGACGGGGAGGGAGTGGAGGATGTTGGTGACGCAGAGGAGGGATTGTGGACTGCAGCCGGCTTGGTCACCAGAGAGGAGGGGGTCATGGTATACGTCTGTAGCTGCGGGGCAGGAGTAACAACTGTACCGACACCCTTCTGTGGATGTAGCACTATAGAACAATAATTACATCACCATTACATCATCATAAATTACACCCACTCTATGGACTCACTGGGTATGGTGAATATCCCGGCAGAGGTGTTGGCCAGTTGGATGTGGGTTGGTGGGGCAGATTCACTCGAGACATGTATTTGCGAGAGAATAGCCTGCAAAACAAGGAACCACACTCTCTCATATTTACTGTGTGTACATACACACACAA
The DNA here is from genome assembly GCA_025400075.2 of Phenganax stokvisi. Taxonomy (NCBI): domain Eukaryota; kingdom Metazoa; phylum Cnidaria; class Anthozoa; order Malacalcyonacea; family Clavulariidae; genus Phenganax; species Phenganax stokvisi. The sequence continues at coordinate 11,110 of JAODVQ020318744.1, forward strand.
AATAATCTTTTCCTATTTCTTCTCCTTCTCCTCCTTCCTTACCTTTTCCCAGTTCTTTCACTCTACAAAATACGTTATTTCGATTCTAAACTCTACATCACCTCAGCTACCATGCATGTACTGTCCACTCATAAGCCTTAAATAGTATACAAATGCATACAGTATGAGTGCTTGTAATAAGTACCAAATGCTTTTTACTCTGACTTTTAAGTAGTAAACACTTTATAAATAATATATGTGCACGTATTGAGTGTACAAAAAACATTTTTTACCCAACTGGAAACATTGAGTAGGAGTGCAAACAGTTTAATGTACATCTTACCAAAAACACTCCCTTCCCTTCACTCCGCGGTACATAACACACAGTTTTGTTATAAACTAGCCATTTTGAGTTTGCCGTCTTATCGTCACGGCGATGGGGCGAGTTATCTGAAGCTGGGACTTAAAACACACGGTCAGTTTCACATAACAAACAGTTTCGATTGACTGGCAAATCAGTCGTGAAAGTAAACAACTTATTCCAAAAGTAGGTAATTGGGAAAACAAGTAAACCATCACATACAAACACAGACACTAAACAAATTTACTACAAAAATAGCTATATAATTTGCAGGAAATTCTGAGCAACAAAAGTACTATTTGAATGTCTCATATTCCATTAAAACGTACCGTGGAGCCATACCGTGAAGCCATACCGTGGAGCCATACCATGGAGCTTTATTAAAGTGAACACCGTTGAAATGCCCCTTTAGTATAAACCAACTCTTCTCTTAAGTATACACCCTACTATAGCTACTCATTAAATGAAACTCCTGCTTGCGTGAACATAAGTTGGTCCCCTGGAGTTCACTTTAACAAAGTTCCGCTATACACAGGCTTTGGCCAGGATGCTCGCTGCCACTGTTGACAAACCCAGGTTACATTATGACATACTCGTGACTATTGCA
>JAODVQ020318852.1:0-31351 GCA_025400075.2 Phenganax stokvisi
AAACACCGTCCAAAATCGCTAAATTGACACCTATGGTTCGGTTTGAAACCGAACCGGACTGCCAAGGATATTACCGAATTAATAAATTAATCTTCATCTAACCGAACCTACCGAGGTGTAAAAGTAATTACGGATTCCACTATAACATAGATGAGGACTTACGCAGCGTGCTCTTTTGTAGCATAGGAAACCGTTGGTCTCCTGTGGCCCTTTGTAGGATATGCTGTTGGTTTCCTGTGGCATATATTTCCTAATCCGTGAAATCCGCGAAAATCCGCGATTCAGACAACATTCAACGAAATATTTACACACCCGGCATCAACCTGTCGGTATCTATCAGGACAAGAGTCGTGCGGCGTATTGGGGTGGCAAAAACGGAGTCGGTGAACCCGTTGCGAGTGGCATCTATTTCTACACATTTGTAGGATTTTTATCACGTGGAAAGACCCGTTTATTGACGAAATCCATCGAATTCGAGAAGAATGGGCTGCAAAGTTCAACTACGATGCCAAAGCATTACTTGAGAACATTGAACAGCAAAACGACAAGACTATTTAACGGATGAAAACGGAAACTTTATAAAAAATGAAATCGGTGGCGTTAAATGGTCTCTGGGTAAAATGGCGCGTAACCGTAGTTTATTTTATGGAATAATTGTCCCTTGTAAGATGTAATCTACTGCTGACAATACCTGCTCCACCGTAATCCCCGCAATCACTTCACAACTGCCAACACCGCAACCACCGGGATTCCGACCCGGATGACACGGATTGCATCCCAAATCTATCCCACTTTGCACAACCGCGTGTTTCTCACCATACGGACCGCTCCGAATAGGGTTCGTTGACCCGAAAAGCGCGACGACTGGCGTATCTACTGCTGACGCAATATGCATCGGTCCCGTGTCGTTCCCGATATACACATCGCACACGGAAATTAACGCCGCCAGATGACGCAGATCTTCCGTTTCGACAAGAATCGGCGGAACGTCCATCATCTGTGCGACCTGCACTTGGAGCTCCCGTTCATTCGGACCGGCGAAGAGTAAAATCGATGCGTTCCGTTTTCCGACTAAAGCGTTCGCGACACGCGCATAGTTCGCTGCGTCCCACAACTTGTACACCCAATTCCCACCCGGATGGATGCCGACTAACAACTGCTCTGATGTCCAACCTGCTTCTGATAGAAAACCGTGCGCAGCGGTCTGTTCATCTTCAGTGAGTTGTAAATATGGATGCGCGCCTGTCGTGTCAACGCCACGTTTGTGGAGCACCTCCAGGTATCGGGTCACAGCGTGCCGATCGCTCTCTCCATGCACCAGACCCCAGTGTTCCGCACCGAGACACCGCGCCGTAAAACTGTCCCGTAAATTCACAACGAGATCAAATCTGTCGCGACGCAACGCTTTTACAAGCCGCAAGCGTCCACGCCAACCGGCGTGTTCGCCTCGGTTATCATAGACAATAACGGAGTCAATATTCGGTTCAGTCGCAAGAAGATCGGACGCTCGCGGTCCGACAAGGAAGGTGATATGTGCATCTATGAAGTGTTTCCGTAGGGATTGGATAACAGCAGTAGACAAGACCGCATCGCCTATGAAACTGAAGCTAAAGACAAGAATTCGTTTCATTACAAAGATCACTGTTGCGTGGAGGTAAAATGACGGATAAAAACAGGAAGCAAATATGGATCAAAACTATTCTCTAATCCTGTCCATCCTTTAATCCTGTGAATCCCGCTTCTGATAAATGAAACGACTCAACCATCCCAACCGCTGTCGTCAACCCGTCCTCTGCTTCAATCTTTTCACCCAATATCTGTGCCTGCGCTGTCATAGAAGGCGTTTCCAAGACTTGCTGGATCCGTTTCGCTAAGCGTTCAGCCGTCAGGTTTCGGCGATGTAGATGTTGTGGTGCAACGCCTAAGTCCGATAGTCGTTTCCCCCAATAGGGTTGGTCAGCGTGATGCGCGACAACGACAGATGCAACTTTCGCACGACAGGCCGAGGCAGTCGTCCCAGCACCACCGTGATGCACGACGCAACACCCCTGTGGAAACAGCCACTGATGCGGGATATATTCTGCACAATAGATGTCCGATAAGGCTTCTGGCGTGCCGAGTTGACCCCAACCGGCTTGGATAATCGCACGCTGCTTCACTTTTCTAACGGCATCTATTAAAATTTCGGTCGTTTCACGTCCATTCGAGCCGCCCATAGACCCGAATGTGATGATAACCGGCGGTGGACCCGCCTCCAAGAAAGCAACGAGTTCAGACGGCGGATCGTAAGCAGGCGACGCGAGGTGCCAGACCCCCGTGAATTTATGATTCGATGGGAAATCAGCCGGTGGACAAAGTGCCGGCGATGCAGCAATCAGATTCAGATGCGGCGAGTACATCCCATCTAACGCCACGGAAGACCTCGGTTCTCCACCGACAGACGCAATAAATTGGTTAAAGCGTGTATCTATGCTTGAGGCAAGACGGAGTTCCGCCAATTTCCACACAATAGCATTAAAAGCACGTCCCCAATTCGGGAACGGATACGGCGCGAAGTCTAAGGATTTGATGAACCCCGGACAATACGTCACAGTGAGCCACGGAATCCCGGTACGGATCGCAGCCTCCTGTCCGGGAATGTCCACGGAATGACAGATCGCTATATCAAACCCTTTCATAGCAGTCAAACAATCCTGATACCATTGGGCACCGCGACGCACAATCGCCTCTTCCACAATGAGCTGTAGCATCGCGGTCGGGTCGCGTTTCGGGATAATAGCGTCCATCGCCGTTTGAAACGCCGCCAAATCAAAATCAACGCCTATCTCGTAGAATTCCGCACCGATCTCAAGTATCTTCTCTCTATACATCGCAAGCGCACAAATGCGTACCTGATGCCCGCGTTCAAGCAGACGTTCCGAAAGTGCTAAAACCGGATAGACATCCCCGGTTGATCCCCAACAGACGACGACAATTTTCATCTAATCTTCTCCGTGGTTGCCTCCCAAACCGGTTCAACAGGCAGTTTTTTCGTACACTCCCATCCGATTTTGCACTTATGCGCGCTACACGGCCAACACGGCATATCTCGTCGCACGATAGATGCGTTTTCGCTCAACGGATGCCACACCACATGATCCGTAGGACCGAAGATCGCCACCATCGGTACATCCAACGCCGCAGCGAGATGCATCGGACCGGAGTCATTACAGACCACCACATCACAACAGGATAACAATGCACCTAACTCACGAATCGTCTCCGGGGCATAAGAGATAGCAGGAGACTCCATCGCCGCTCGGATATTCCGCACCAATTCTGCTTCTTCAGGACCGCGTAAGAGCAGGACTGTTGCATTGTACTGATGGGATAACCTATCCGCGAGTTCGGCGTACCGCTTTTCTGGCCAGCGTTTGTCGAACGAACTCCCGCCCGGGTGAATACCGATGAGAAACGTGTCAGGCGTGATACCAGACGAAGTGAGATGTGCTTTGGCTGTCGCAACCTCATCCGGCGACAAGTGGAATACGAGTTTCCGGTGACCGTCACCGTTGCAAATTAAGCGTACCAGTTCCAAATTCCTGTCAACTTCGTGGGTTTCGCCTTTTCGGTACTGACCCCGCCACGTATGGGTGAGGGTGGACCTAAAACGTTTCTGATACCGTCCCAATCGGTACATAGCACCGGAGAGAAACGCGACCAAATGTGACCACATTGCCGTCTGCATGGCGACAACGAGTTGAAACCGCTCACGGCGCAACTGGCGATAGAATTGGAGTCGTGCTGCGATACCGCGGTGTTTCCCCGGACGATCAAAAATAAGGATCCGATCTACATCCGGATTACCGATTAACACCGCTGCGTTGAGCGGACGCGCCAATACCGTTATCTCCGCAGACGGATAACTCTCCCTTAACAGCGCAATTGCCGGTGTGGAATTCAGCAAGTCACCGATACCATCGACACGGATGACAAGTATTTTATTGATGTTAGCAAGCGTGTTGTCCTGTTCGCGATCCGAAACTTGCGTTGCGGAAATCTCACCGCTGGGTAGCATAGTTATTCTCTTACGAACTGAGTTAAAGTGTCGTCTATTATAACACAAACCCACAGAAATGGCAAATTCGGAGCCTTATGTTTAATCCAAAACGATTTGCGTCAACGCTGATGGATATGTTATAATTATACACATGCATCACAGAGCATCACTTACAACTGAAAGCGACCAGAAGCCTTCAGCACTCCGTTTTCTGTTCGGAACGCTTGTCTTCGGTTCAATCCTTATTGTTCTCACCTGTTATTGGATTATCTCGGCAGAAAATCGCGTCGTCTGGGAACTCACCGATTTTTCTATCTTTCCAACAGTCCTTTTCACTTTCTTTCTGTTGGCTGTCATAACGCCACTTCTCAAGAAGGCTTTCAAAAATTTCGCACCGACATCCCGCGAACTCGCTATGACTTATGTGATGGTATCCGTAGCGACTGCACTCGCAGGACACGACATCGTTCGACAGTTAGTCCCGATGATCGCCAACGCCGGATGGTTCGCAACCCCCGAAAATGAATGGGCGGACATCTTTTTTCGATTCATGCCGACATGGCTGACAATCACCGACCGCGGTATCCTGCAAGGATACTTTGAGGGAGACGATACGTTTTGGCAGCAACGATACATGGAAGCGTGGCTGTGGCCGATTCTGGCGTGGAGCGGCTTGGTCACCGAATTTTCCGGCTGTCCAACACATAGCGTTCGGTTTCCTATTCACCGGTGTACTGACGTTTTTGAAACGCCAGTTTCTGTGGTGGCCCTTTTATCCCGTCGGCTACGCTGTCGGCAACGGTTGGGCAATCGGTTGGATGTGGTTCTCAATATTTTTGGGATGGCTCTTCAAGCAGCTGCTTTTCACAGGGGGTGGGGTGCGAGCCTATCGTCAAGCGTTGCCGCTTTTCTTGGGGTTCATATTCGGTCAATTCCTTGCCGGAAGTTTCTGGAGTTTGCTCGGGGTGATACTCAATAAAAACATGTACACGCTTTTCCCATAAAGCAACTCCAGAACAAAACAACACCGAATTAAAAGTCTTTGAGCGCATCTTCTTCGGATTCAAAGACCCCTATGCTCTGCGTCAATCCGATCGTGTTGAAGATATTTCTGACTTGGGTGGATGGATGCGCAACCCGTAAAACCTGTCCTTTCTCTCGCATCTTCCAGAGCAATCTGATGATCTCACCGAAACCGCTACTGGTGATGAAACTGCGGCGTTCAAAGTTCAGTAGAACCTTCTCTGCATCTTGAACCTCCGCGTCTGCATAGGCATCGCTCAATATAGGTTCAGAAGCATCGGTAAGATAACCGGTAATATCAAATATCGCGATCTTTCCCTCGTCTTGGTGTCGAACAGAGATTTGAGAATTTGCCCTCACAATACCCTCCTATGAAAATACAAAATGAACCCTGAATTCTTTCAATCTTATACCATTTCTGCTAATAAATGTTTCTATAGTCGTAGAACAAACTGTTAGTTTGTCGCGCAGTGCCACGGATTTCACGAAAACCGATGATGTGATAACATCATCTATAAATCGTATGAGTATTGGTTGTCAGATGATCGATTAATCCTCAGTAAAAACTCGTTGAAGCGGTGTATGCTCCGGTTGGGAGTGGACGACGGTGCCGTCGGCAAGATGCAGCCACGTCTCAAATTGCCGCTCGCCTTCTTTTAACTGAATGACGCGAGCACCGCGCGGAAAACCTTCCCTCCCATAACTGTGATAACCGGTCGTCCGACCATAGCAGAGACGGATACCGTGTAAATCACCCCAGAAATCGTTGATATGCTCATGTCCGACAAATGTGCCCATGACATCGCCAGCTTCATGCAGCGCAGCGAAAAAACCGCTATTGATCCGAGGCGGACAAACATTCTCATATTTCACACCATAACAGGTATGGAAATCCCACACCTCATCATATTCGGGAATCGGGATGTGGAAAAAGGCAAGCGCGGGAAGTGGATGTCCGACCTCAGCCGTGATCTTGGCAGATTCTTGTAGGTACCATGCGATCTGTTCCCGCCGAATCCAGTCGTAGCCACCGATGTCGGTCGATGCATAGCTACCAGAGTCGATAAAATAGAGCAGCGCAGCAGGCGCGTTCGCTTCAGTGTACTGGATCGGTAGTATGTAATTGCCCACACCCGGCACATCTTCGGGCCCCGGTTGCGAGAGACACAACCCGCTCTCTTGCATAACTGCCATCAACTCGTGCCGATCAGCATTCCCTTCGTCATCGTGGTTGCCAAAAACAGCTGCCCACGGCACTTCACACGCCTCCACAGTTCTGATAACCTGTCGGAGGGAATCGGCAGCATCTTCACAAGCACCACCGGACAAAATATCACCTGTCAGTACAATTAAATCCGGGGATTCAGCCTTCGCGATCTGTGTCATCAGTTTCGCGGATTGTTGATCTGGTGCTTCGCCATTTTGCCAATGGATATCGGTAAATTGCACGATTTTGAAACGTTGATCGCTGCGAAATCTCAATATATTTTCCATTATATGTGTTCTCCTTTGGGCAAAATCATAGCACAATTCCCAAAAATTGCAAGCGAATTCTTAATTGTCAGAATTGTATTATGGCGTATTCTAACATCAATAGGACTTACGCATGCTGCTCTTTTGTAGCATAAACTTCCCAGTTTGTGTCACCAGACCGCTGGTTTTTCCAAAAAATTTCATTTAACAGAACAGGCTGCAGTCAAAATTGCGTAAGTCCTGATCACCTTACGAATGCATATATTATAGAGACATCCGTAGAAAAAAAGATAGAAAAAAATACCGCTCCTACAAAATTGACCCAAGAATAACCTTGCTATATCCAATTTTTCGTGTTACAATATGTGCTATGCGAAATAACCGTTTATCGAATATCTATGATCGCCACACCGTTATCCGCTCAAACGAGGCAGTGGCAGACGGACACTATCTACTGCGCTGTGAGTGTACCGAAATCGCTCAGCACGCGCAACCGGGGCAGTTCATTCACGTTATGGTTTCACAAGAGACCGGTATGCTCCTACGTCGTCCGTTTACGATCTATACCGTGGACGGACACGAGATTACAATGCTCTATCAGATCATCGGCGAAGGAACGAAACGGTTGTCAGAGATGCCTGTAGGTGCACCGCTCCACGTCTTAGGACCTCTGGGGAATACGTTCAATTTTACCACACACCCCGATCCTGCTATCCTTGTCGGTGGCGGCGCTGGTATCGCCTCACTAATGCTACTCGCGACAGCATTGCGTAAACACGATATACAGACGTTTGGATTGGTAGGCGCACAGCACCAAGCACGACTCTTAAGTGTGGCGGATTTAGAAGCCATCGGCATCACAGTCCACATAGCCACAGACGATGGGAGCATCGGACATCACGGATATGTTACGGATATTCTCATAGATATGCTCGAAGAAATGAATTCGCAGCGTCCGACAATTTACGCCTGCGGTCCACACGGAATGCTTTCCGCCATCGCAAAAATCGCAGCCAACTATGAAGTGCCGACGCAAATTGCTATGGAGAATCGGATGGGGTGCGCGATGGGGGTATGTCTCGGATGCGTCTGTCCCGTCCGTACAGACGCTGATACGATAGAATACCAACGTGTTTGCACTGAAGGTCCAGTCTTTAATGCCACTGCTATCGCGTGGGATGTTTGTTAGTTGATTGCATACTTATATCATTCAGGACTTACGCATTTTTGACTGCAGCCTGTTCTGTTAGATGAGATTTTGCGGAAAACACAACGTTTTAGTCGCACAAACTGGAAGTTTATGCTACAAAAGAGCAGCATGCGTAAGTCCTAATCATTCTTAAAGTGATATAATCATAACCAATGTGGTCGAAATTGATTAGAAACCCGATTTTGACATCGGAAAAATCGGAGCGGAAACCCAATTATTTAAAATATAAAAATATGGAAACTACATTTTACCATGAATTAACAACCACTAGCCTCCAAGACAAATTGCTCTCCGATGCCTGTTGTGAAAAGATACTCACCGGGTCGGACGTGACATTACTTCCACTATTGGATGCGGCGTATCAGGTTCGCAAAACCTACTTCCAGAACGAAGTCCAACTCCATATCCTCAACAATGCACAGAACGGTTACTGTCCGGAAGATTGCGGCTATTGCGCGCAAGCAAGTACCGCAGCGACAGATATTGAAGCGTATCCGTTAAAACCTGATGCCGAAATTCTGGAAGAAGCGAAACGGGCATACACGTCTGGCGCGTATCGCTACTGCATCGTCATGAGCGGAAGGGGTCCCTCACCAAAACGGGTTGCACACCTCGCCGAACTCATCCGGACCGTAAAAACGCACTATCCGATTGAGGTATGTCTCTCAGCCGGGTTAATTGACATAGAGTCTGCCCATGTCTTGAAATCCGCCGGACTGGATAGGTTGAACCATAATCTGAATACCTCCGAAACCCACTATCCAAATATCTGTAGCACGCATACGTATCAAGATAGAATGGAGACGTTGCAAGCCGCACAAACCGTTGGACTCGCCTGTTGTTCGGGAGTCATCGTCGGGATGGGTGAAGGGACGAATGATTTAATTAAAGTTGCCAAGGCACTCCGTCAGCTTAGGGTCGCATCGCTACCTGTCAACTTTTTCTTGCCGATATCCGGCACGCAGCTAACAGAACCGAGTGTGCCTACGCCTTTAACCCCGGAGTATTGTCTCCGCGTGTTGTGTCTGTTTCGGTTTCTGAACCCGCGATCGGAGATACGGGTCGCAGCAGGTCGGGAGCACCATCTACGGAGCATGGAGGTGATGGCACTCTACCCAGCAAATTCAATGTTTGTAGAAGGGTACCTAAATGCGGAAGGCTCGGCAGCATCGCGGACACTTGAGATGATCCGAGATGCCGGTTTCATAGTGAAAACAAACGGCGAAAACACCGAACAACTTAATCAGGCCGACATAGAGAAAAGAGATGTACTGCTCAAAGATTTAAAAGTGCTTCGACCCCGCATGGAGTCTTAAAGGTAGTAGGTACAGTGCCGTAACTTTGCGTTAATAGCAATCGCATGCCTCTTCTTGGATTTCCAAGTGTAATTGTGATGTTTGAGGGGACGTTGCGACAATTGCACTACCTACTTTAATTTTTTCAAAATCAATATGTCGCATATCTTCTGGAATCACAAAAAACGACTTCAGCGATTCCCAATCTTTATTAGCAATCGTGATGATTTCGCCGCGGTGGAAACTCACCCATATATCGCCAATCTTGGAATTTGCGGATTCTTGCTCCAGTTTTCTTTGTGTAATCTCTACATATTGTGGATCAAGGTCTATACCGATAACTTTTCTTCCTAATCTTGCAGCGGCGACGGCTGTTGTGCCGGTTCCCATAAATGGGTCTAAGATTACGTCCCCTTCGTCTGTACTCATCAAAATGAGACGCTCTAAGAGATGGACAGGCAGTTGACACGGATGTGGGTCTCTATGTTTGTTGTGCCGAATACGATGAATGTCCGACCAGACATCCGAAACGAGGGGACCAAAGGGATGCAAAATCTTCTTTTTTCCACCGTAGTCTTTTAACAGATACCCGCACTTTCGACACCGTCTGTGCGGATAGCGGATTTCATAAAATTTGTTTTCTCGTTGATCCTTCGCGTAAAACAAGATGCCGTAGTGTGAAGGTTGCAAAGTTTTGCCCATCGGAGCGGTTGGTGCATCCCATGCGATCCAATGCCTAAAATCTGCGACCTCGTTTAAGAAACCTGTATAAAAGGTTAACCATTTTGGGATATTGTGAACAAAGATGGATCCACTCGGTTTCGTGATTCTGACCATCTCCAATATCCATTGCTTACACCAATTGAGATAATCGTTTGCTTCCTTTTCGTCCTTGTAGGTTCCGTATTTCTTTTTTAAGTTGAACGGCGGATCCGCAAATGTAACATCAATGCTGTCTGAAGGTATGTCCGCCATAACCTCTATACAATCGCCGTGAATAATTTTATTGATATATTTTTCCATGGGACACCTCAAATAATGCCGGAGTTTGTTAACATAGTATCATCTCAAAACGGTAGTTAATAATTCGCTAAAACGTTTAAGTTCTGACTCTTTCAACGTAAAGACATCTTCGTATGCTTCAACCATTCTTTCCAAATCCGTTTTGCGAACATACCAGCCAATACCGTCAACAAATCCCCAAAAGCGTGCATTAGGGTAATGTTTTGCGATGAGGTCTCTGACAGAAACCTCGGTCTTCGACTTGTCCCCTTGTCCGGAGGATGTTGTTGCCAAATATGAGGACTCAATAATAACTCTTGGATCTTCTTGGTTCGGAATAATAAAATCCATTGTCCGTTTTTCGATCGAAGCGTGTTCTTTCAGTTTATCCAGGTCACCGCTTTCAAAGTTAATCTCCATCTCAGTTAAAAGATTTTGAATAACAATTTCGGGGTTATTTTGCTTCTTCCCTGAATAATATCCCTTCTCTTTGTAGCGAATCAATGTATCAATCATCGCTTCAGCGTCAAAACTGAGCTTAGAAACGCTCAACTTTTTTAACTCAAAAAGTGGGAGGGTTCTTGAAAGCACGGGAATTGTCGAACCTTCATAAAGCAAATTGACAATGCCCTTTCTAAAACTGGGACATTCTCGGATTTTCTTTTCAATTTTCGGGTTCTTCCACTCCGTTATGATAGGAGAATTTAATTCTGCGTCCTCTAACCATTGATCTCGATGGGAAAGTTTTGAAAGTTCCTCATCGTCAACAACCCGAATAAAGGTAATTAAGCGCATAAAGTATTCGTTAGAAAATCCTGTTAGTGCCAACAGAGCCTTTAAGCCGTTCTTCTTCTCCAGGATTAAATCTTCAATTAAATTTTTGGTAAGACCTTGGGTTTGAACCTGATTCCTCAGGACAAGCAGAGTCTCTTTTAGAGCGGTGATGTGCCCTTCATATTTTTCCTCAAACGTCCTATTATGAAACCAGAAAGTGTTCTGCTTTAGGACGGTGTTAACTTTCTCATCGGTGCTTCTTGCCATTTTTGTCACCTAAAAGATGTCTCATAAATGTTTAAGAGAAATACGGAAGCGCGCAAAATGTGTGAACCCAAATAAGGAAATTAAATATCCCTATGCACTCACCATTTCAACCTTGGCGGGGATCTTGCTGAGAATCAGTTTTTCCATTTCAACTTTGTGGCTGGCATTATCGATATCAATCCCAACAAGCCTACCTTCGGCATCATAATCAAGGAGAATACCTTCTGAGATTTCTTGACTTTCTACACTGGGCTGCTCGGACAAATTGATATACAATGCGTCAGTTTCTGGATAGTAGTTGAGTTTCATGGTTTGAATCCTTGATTATCACCCAATTTGCGTCAAACCGCCCATATACGGTTGCAGCACTGCAGGTATACGGACTGTGCCATCCAGATTCTGATACGTCTCAAGGAGTGCAATGACGACGCGAGGCAGTGCCGTACCGGACCCGTTGAGCGTGTGAATAAACTCCGGTTTCGCACCCGCCTCCGGACGATACCGGATATTCGCACGACGCGCTTGGAACGCCTCGAAGTTACTACAAGAAGAGACCTCTAAAAACCGCTGTCCCGCAGGTGCCCAGACCTCAATATCGTAGCATTTCGCTGCAGAGAAACCGAGTTCCACTGTACAATGCTGCACAACACGATACGGCAAACCGAGTGCTTGTAAAACGCTTTCAGCATTCGCTAATAAGGACTCATGTTCCGCGTAAGAGGTTTCAGGGGTAGTGAACTTCACCATCTCCACCTTGTCAAATTGATGGATGCGCTGTAAGCCGCGTGTGTCCTTACCATAAGCACCCGCTTCGCGTCGGAAACACGGCGTATAAGCAGTGTAGTAGATAGGCAAATCTTCTGCCGAGAGTATCTCACCAGCAAAAAGATTCGTCACGGGAACTTCAGCCGTCGGGATGAGAAACAGATCGCTGTCAGGGTTTTCTTCATCCCTATCGCATCGGTACATATCCGACTCAAATTTTGGGAGTTGCCCTGTCCCTGTCATCGTAGGGCGGTTGGCGAGAAACGGCGGTGAGACTTCGGTATAACCGTGCTGCGTCGTGTGCAGATCGAGCATGAACTGAATCAACGCGCGTTCCAGCCGTGCACCTAAGCCTTTGAAAAGCACAAAGTTGCTACCGGCGACCTTTGCGCCGCGTTGGAAATCGACGATATCCAACTGCTCCGCGATGTCCCAATGCGGTTTCAGTTCAAAATCGAAACTCGTTAATTCACCCCACGTCTTGATTTCGATGTTATCGTCTTCACTGGTGCCGAACGGTGTGCTTGCTTCAGGCATGTTCGGAAGGGTCAACAGAATCGCGTCTATCTCGGCTTTTGTACTGTTATTTTCTGCGGTGAGTTCCTTGATCTTTTGTGAGAGTTCCCGCATCTCTGCTATGGTCTCTGACGCGTCCAATTTCGCCTTTTTGCGTTCTGCAATCTGTTGCGAGACCTGATTCTGGTGTGCTTTAAGAGTCTGGGTATGTGTCAAATTCTCGCGCCAGCGCGTATCCAATGCGATCAACTGATCCAAATCAGCATCGGTGTGGCGATCTGCCAACATCTGGCGGACATCTTCGGTGTTTTCGCGAATAAATTTAAGATCAATCACAGCAGTTCCGTTCCTCCATAATATAGTAAAATCAGAAAATATCTGCACACCCCGGTAGGTTCGGTTTGAAACCGAACCTATCCAAGTGTAAAGGTAATTACACATTCCACTATAATAGTGTAGTAGACTGTCCTGTAACGAAAAAACCACAGCATTGTAGAGCACAATCTGTGGCTAATTCGATAGAATGAAAACGGGCCCGACGGGACTTGAACCCGCGACCTCCTGCGTGACAGGCAGGCGCGCTATACCAACTGCGCCACGAGCCCATAGATAAAAATATCCAACAGGTAGGCGGGACAGGACTTGAACCTGTGACCTACAGCTTGTAAGGCTGTCGCTCTAGCCACCTGAGCTACCCGCCCAAAATGAGATTTCAATAGCATCTCATCTCAAGGACTTATTAAGTATACCACATCGTTTGCTGTTTGTCAAGAAAAAATTGTTTTTTTTGAAAAAAAATGGGAAAATGGAGAGATACAAAACAATTATTTATCCGGTGCGTCGTTGCCGCGGTACGGACGCGTTCCCCGGACAAGTACCCGCCTCGGATTGTCTTCCCATGTCAATTCATCTGCACTGTGATAGCCGAGCGTCATACGCATCCGTGTGCCGTCAGTATAATTGATGCCAGCCGAATGGACAATCATACGGTGTCTCAATTTCGCAATTTAGTAACGAAAGATCGGAATATCTCGTTTTATATTATCGGAACGAAACATAAATTCTGTAGGACTTACGCATTGTAGCATAAACTGTCAGTTTGTGCGGTCTGGAGAGTTGATAGATACCACGGATATCCACAACCTCTGATGCCGTAATAGATAGAATGAACCCATTTTGCGTAAGTCCTAATCTGAAAAAACACACCGTGTAAGAGGTAAAAAATTATGAAGATGTGCTACGCGTGTCTGCTGATATTCTCTTTAGCAGTCGTGTCTGGGTGTATGAGCATGTCGGGTTATAAAGAGGTTTCACTACGTCATCATGCGTATGCAACCGGTACAACACCCGCGACGACTAAGGAATGGCGCGCCCTGATTTCAGAGTTCCAGAGGGTAATTGATGCCGATCCGAAGGGCGCATCAGCAGATGATGCACAATACGCAATCGCTTCAAGCTGGCTGTGGAATCTCAAGGCAGGAGACACCGAAGCACCACACCGCGCGATTGAGGCGTTCAAAAAACTGATTTATACCTATCCGAACTCCGAGTACGTCCCGTTCGCATACTACTGGTTGGGACGCTGCTACGACGCTACCGGCGACGACTATCAGGCGATCATCCAATACCAACTTCTCGAAAATCGCTACGCGGCTTCTGAGATGGCGGCGTTCGCCCAATTGGAATTAGCACGCCTATACGCCAGACAAGGATACACCAAACGCGCAGAGACGTTCTATGAAGGTCTCATCAACGGTTCAGGAAATCACGAGATCGGTGTCACTGCATCCATAGAGTTAGAAGCACTCAAAACAGCAAGAAAACCGGCTGTATCACCCCCTCAAAATACACCGCAAAAGCAACAAATAGTACGGCAACCGACCGAACAACGAATGCAACAACCGCAACAGGTCCAACAACCAAAGCGATCACAACCGCCGCGGCAGCCAAAGCTTGCAGGCGCGACTGCCAAACCGAAACCTTTAACACCTAAATCGCTGACACGTGAATTTGGACTAACAGCGAAAACAATTATTATCGACCCTGGACACGGCGGCAAAGACCCAGGGGCATTAGGCGCCAGCGCATTGCGGGAGAAAGGAATTGTGCTTAGCATTTCGGAAAAACTTCGTGATATATTAATTGCAAAAGGTTATACTGTGCTAATGACGCGTGATACCGATCATTTTATTCCACTGAAAAAACGCACCGAATTCGCAACACAACATAAAGCAGACCTTTTTCTGAGCATCCACGCCAATGCCAGCGAAAATTCAACAGCCAACGGGATCGAAACCTATTATCTGGACATTACGAGTACGGATAGGACATCGGAGAAAATCGCCGCACGCGAAAATATAAACTCCGGTTATAGTATCCAAGAACTCGATACACTCTTGGAAGGATTGATACAGGAGAGTAAAAGCGAGGACAGCAGACGCTTGGCACAATCTGTCCAACACGCGTTGGTGCAAAGCACAGGCGCAGTCGATCGCGGGGTCAAGCACGCACGGTTCGTCGTCCTGATTGGCACAAAAGTGCCTGCGATCCTCATTGAAACAGGTTTTGTATCTAATGCAGTAGAAGGACAAAAACTTGCAACCTCGGCGTATCAACATAAAATCGCGACTGCAATCGCGCAAGGTGTCGATCGATTTTTGGGACAAATCGGTGAAACACCGTTTGTTGCAGCGCAAACCGCAAAACTTGCCGCAACAAGCACGAAAAGGAACAGATAATGTTTTTGAACCGACTCGCACCACGCCTACGCACAATCGTGCTTCTCGTGTTCACCACCCTCTGGTGCACCGGTGGATTTATGTATGGCGAAGCACAACAGACTGCCAAGATCGCAATTGTTTTACCGACAGCTGCATCAAGGGTATCGGATGGAGATATTCAATACGCGCAGTCCATGGGCAAAAGATTCAACCGACTGCTCAACAGTATCGGATTAACTGCCGATATACTTGATGAAGACGCGCTCTCTGAAACACAACTGAAACCCCTCCGTATGGTTGTGCTTCCCTTGAATCCCCGGATTGCACCGCAAACTGGGAGTTTATTGAAGGATTTCGTGGTATCCGGCGGTAAACTTTTCGTTACTTATAATTTATCGGATACAGTGGCATCGCTGCTCGGCTTGCGTCAAACGGATTGGCGAAAACAGGAGGCACCGGGTCAGTTTGCGTCCGTTCAGTTGGACGCACCCGAGATCCCCGATATGCCAGCGTCTATCAGACAAGGCTCGTGGAACATTACGGTGGCAGAACCGACGACCCCACAGACAAAGATTATCGGGTATTGGCACAGTGAAAACGGAGAATCGACCGGATTGCCTGCACTTTTTATTGGGAATGCCGGAGTCTTCTTTAGCCACGTTTTCCTTGCAGACGACACCGAACGTAAGACGCAGATGCTCGCTGCGCTTTTGGGACATCTCGTCCCAGAATTTCGCCAGACGTTTGCGAAGCAGGCAATAGCGACGATAACTACCGTTGGACACACCAAAGACTTTACAGCGTTGGCGCAATTTGTTCAACGGAGCGGTGCCCCCGAAGCGAATCAGGTCCTAAATGCTGGTACAGATTTGATGAACCGCGCGCGCGCCGAATATGATATTGGCGATTACACTGCAGCAATAACGACAGCCCGCGCAAGCCGTGCCGAATTTTCCAAAGCCTATTTCCTATCGCACACCAGCGTCGAAACCGAAGGCCGCGCGGTCTGGAACCACTCTGGACTCGGCGCATATCCGGGAGATTGGAACCGCGCTGCCGAGGAATTAGCAGCCGCTGGCGTGAACATAATTCTTCCGAACATGGCGTGGGCAGGTGTCGCGCACTATCCGAGTGAAATCTTACCACAGAGCAAAACTTTCACACAATACGGCGATCAGATTGCACAGTGCGTTCAGGCAGCGCACGCACACGGTTTAGAGGTCCATGTCTGGAAGATTACATGGAACTTGGAAGGCGCGCCGAAAGAATTCGTCGAAAAAATACGAGCGGAGGGGCGCACCCAAGTCTCTGCAACCGGAGAAGCACTCAATTGGCTCTGCCCATCACATCCGAAAAACGTGCTTCTGGAATTGGATAGCATTCTTGAAATCGTGACAAATTACGATGTAGATGGTATCCACCTCGATTATATCCGCTACCCGGGGAGCCACGCCTGCTACTGTGATGGCTGCCGTGAAAGATTTGTACGGACGATACGAAAGCCTATCAACGAATGGCCCGCCGAGGTCTTACCGAAAACCGGTGCTTATGGCGAACAGTATACCGAGTGGCGCGTACAACAGATTACACGTTTGGTGCGCCTCATCCACAAGCGAACGAACGAAGTTGACCCCGAAATCAAGATTTCTGCTGCTGTCTTCGGCTGGTATCCGGGATGTATCCAGACGATCGGGCAGGATTGGGTCGCCTGGGCAAAATCTGGTTATGTCGATTTTGTCTGTCCGATGAATTACACTGAAGACCCCAGCTATTTCACAGAACTGTTAACCAACCAACTCGCGCTTATGCCTAAGAATGTCCCGATTTATCCGGGGATTGGTGCAACTGCTTCTAATTCGCTACTGACACCGGATGCCGTCATCGAGCAGATTTACCTTTCGCGCAACTTAGGTGCATCCGGATGGACAATCTTTGATTACTCCGTTGACATCTCTGAGACCGTGTTGCCAGCACTCACACTCGGCATTTCAAAGCGCAAAGCAAAACCTCCGCATTGATAAGCATGCCCGATTCTGGTTATTGTATCGGGATTGTGAAATACCTTCATAACTACCTCGCCATACTCGCGAAATAGAAGCCCAATTTTTTCATATTTACTCCGTATTTCACTTGCATATCCTTAGTAAATCGTGTAAACTAAATTGAATCCAAGATTTCCATAAACGTGCTTTCTTAGCCGACACGCAAGCAACACCAAACGACAAAGGCGTATTTATGTGGCAAGTTACTGATAAGTGGGGTAACCTTATTGAATTAACTGATGAGAGATGGCAACATATCCTCGAAAATCATTGGGAATTGAGAGAACACTGTGACACGATTCTTGAAACAGTCCAGACAGGCAGAAGAAAACAGTCTCCTATAGATCCCCACAAATATACCTATTACAAGGATTTTGACAGTTTACCCCACAATTACACTCGTATTGTTGTTATTGTTAAACTGATTCGGAACAACTTCATTATTACTGTGTACCCTATAAGAAAAAGGAGATTCCATGGATCTCAATAAGGACAGACTTAAGATTGTCTACGACCGAGAGGCAGATGTCCTCTATGTGACAAAAGGCGCACCTGAGCATACCGACTACGTTGAGTACACCGAAGATATTATCTTACGCTTCCATCCAGAGACGAAACAGTTGGTAGGCTTCACGCTTATTGATTTTTCTGAGCACTTCGCCCAGAAGGGCTCAAGCGGTGCGCTGCCTTTCGGTGTAGATTTTCATGTAGATGCTGTGCCGCGTATTTAAAATGTTTTAAATCCAGATGATAGGAATTCCGCACCCAAAAAATTAAAGGAGATTTTTGATTAATGGCGCAAAAACCGAATATTCTATTTTTGATGAGTGATGAACACAGTCCACACGCTATCGGGTATGAAGGTAATTCCATTGTCCAGACACCAAACCTCGACAGTCTCGCTGCTTCCGGCACCTATTTTGAGAGCGCATATTGTCAAGTCCCGCTCTGTACACCGTCTCGGATGTGTATGCTGACAGGTAAGCATGCGCATCGCTGCTCGGCATGGAATAACGGATCCATTCTTTTTCCCGAACATCTCACAATGCCTGCCCATTTCGCGCAGCACGGTTATGCAACCGCCCTTGTCGGTAAGATGCACTTCGGTGGAAAAGAACAGCACAACGGTTTCCAATCTCGCCCGTACGGTGACTTACGCGGCACTGCTGGTCACCAAACCGACCCACTAAATCCGCCATCTCGCATACGGGGACGTACCCGGCTCGCAGGTGTCACAGAGATCCCGAGCAGTCTTCTACAAGAGCGCGTTATTAACGGAGAGACCCTTGAATACCTAAGGTCCCAACCCGCAGATCAACCGTGGTTCCTGCTTGCGAGTTACAGCCGTCCGCACTTTCCGCTCACGGCACCGAAACGGCTCCTCGATAAGTATTGGCCCGATAATGTAGATATGCCGAATATACCGCCGGGGCACTTAGAGCAGACGCACCGCTTCGCAAAAGGTTTACGAGATAATTTCAACACGCAGGATATCCCGCCTGAAGAAACAAGAAAAGCGCGCGCCGCCTACTACGCCTGTTGTGAATTCTTGGATGAAACCCTCGGTGATCTCCTTACACTTTTGGAACGTGACGGCTTTTTGGATAACACGATCATCGTCTATACAACCGATCACGGTGAGATGGCAGGCGAACACGGGCAGTGGTGGAAATCAAGTTACTACGAAGCGGCAGCACGCGTACCGTTGATCGTCTGGGATAAGCAAATCCAGAAATCCCACGGCGCAAGGGTGACAGCACCTGTTGAGCTAAACGACCTTTTCCCGACATTATGCGCGCGGGCAGGCATCCCTATCCCCGAAGATTTAGATGGTGCGGATCTAACGAATCTGATGTCCGGGAACGCCGACGGCTGGCGCAATACCGCCATCACGGAATACTGGGCACCACAGACGACAGGTCCGATGCGTATGCTCCGAACGCCTCGCTATAAATATGTCGCTTTCCCTGAAGATGAATCCATCCTCTTTGATCTGGAAACAGACCCAGATGAATTTGAGAACCTATCAGGACAAGAAGAGCATAAAGAATTAGAAGCATCTTTACACGAACAACTCATGGAAGAATTCTCATGGGAAGCTGTCGCCGAACAGATGGCAGCGGATAAAGTACGCAGCCAAGATTTCAAGGCACCGTGGGGGAGCGGCACACCGAATCAGTATACACTCCCTGATGGTCGTATCGTTGATGCGGAAACCTGTCTCTATCGTCCTTCGCTAAGAGACGAAAACTAATATACTGCTGTGAGAAGGACGCTGCTCGAAGTACGCCAATTCCATATTGGAAAGCACAGAATCAAAAACCATAATTACCTCAAATGTTGCTAAATACGCGTCAGAAACCCGATTTTGACAACGGAAAAATCGGAGCGAAAACCCAATCGTTAAAAATCCGGTTTTCTGCTATTCTTGTAGGGCTGCTTTTAGTAGGTGCAATGTGCGCAATCACACCCTACAATAACTATTTCCTACAAAATACCAAGATTGCAGGCAACCACCTCCCTGTCGGTTCAATCTTCGGGCTCCTCTTTCTCGTCTTTCTCGTCAATGTACCGTTGCGTAAATTCATGCGGAACGGGCGTTTCGCCTTCTCTGCCCTTGAATTAACCGTTATCTGGATGATGCTCATTGTGGCAGTCGGCATTCCGTCAATGGGATTGCTGCAATTTCTGCTGCCCTCTCTCGTCGCAGTTCGCTATTTCGCAACGACAGAAAACGATTGGGCAGAAACGCTACACCCACATATCCCTGAGTGGCTTGTTGTCACAGATGCGCGGGCTGTAACAGATTTTTACGAGGGTATTGCGCCGGGAGAAAGCGTCCCGTGGATCCCTTGGATTAAGCCACTACTCATCTGGGGACTTTTCGTTCTTGTCTTCTATTTTACGACGCTTTGTCTATCGACGATCCTCCGAAAACAGTGGGTGGAACGTGAACGGTTCTCATTTCCCTTAATCCAGATTCCGGTACAACTCGCTGCGGAACCGGCATCTGGCTCGCTTCTCAACGCCTTTTTCAAAAACAAACTCCTTTGGGCAGGGATGGTGCTGCCCGTGGTGTTACATCTCATTAACGGGTTGCATGCCCACTTTCCGAATGTGCCAGAGATCCCGCTCGTCTATAACATTCACCGCGCTTTTACCGAGAAACCGTGGCATACACTCGGATGGTGGCCCGCGATGCGGTTCGTCATCTATTTCTCGGTTATCGGGATCGCTGCGCTGCTGACGTTGGAGGTGTCGTTCAGTCTCTGGTTCTTCTTTATTTTTTTCAAAATCCAATATATCATCATGAATGCAATCGGACTCGGCATCGGTCCGTGGATTAGCTGCAGCCGTCAAGTCATGGGCGGCTACCTTGTCTTCGTCCCCGCAGTCTTCTGGATAGGACGTGAACACATTGTAACGGTCTTTAGAAAGACTTTTGGACTTGCGCACGCGCGGACAACTGCCACAACCACAGCGAGACAACCGATAGACGATGCCAATGAACCGGTCTCGTATCGCATCGCGCTCCTCGGATTTCTTTTCGGATTTATTACCTTAATCGTATTCTTGGTTATCGCAGGCATAACGACGTGGGTCGCCGTCGTGACGCTGCTCTCTATCTTTATCACATCCGTCGTCTTATCTTGGATGGTCGTCAACGGCGGATTGTTGCTGGTGCAGGCTCCCTTTTTTCCGTCAGAATATATTGACATTACTTTGGGGTCCAACGCTGTCGGACATAAGAGTTTGGCGGTCCTGAGTTTCCAACGCACGTTTTTGCGAGATTGGGGCGAGTTTATGATGCCGAACTTCCTGCACAGTTTCAAGGCAGCCGATGAAGTCCGACTCGCGCGCCGACGCATCGTACCGATTCTGGGCATCGCAATTGTTTTCGCGATTCTGGTATCTGTTTATGCCTCATTGACACTGATATACGATAAAGGCGCACTCTTTCTACAAAGTTGGTCTTTTGTCACCGCCCCGAGAAACTATTTTCAGCGGATGAACAATCTCATCCAATTTCCTGTTGAGACGAAATGGGCTGAAGTCTACAGTATGATCGCCGGTGCCGGATTTACAGGTTTTATGCTCTGGATGCGGCAGAACTTCGTCTGGTGGTCCCTGCATCCGATCGGTTATCTCCTCGGAGCGACGTATCCGCCGTTTCACCTCTGGTCTTCTATTCTGATTGGGTGGTTCATTAAATACATGGCACTTAAGTTCGGCGGTGCCGCAACGTACCGGAAGATTCGACCCATCGCCTTCGGTCTGATTTTCGGTGAGTACGTGATGGTCGGATTATGGATGATCGTCGGATTCTTCACAGGCATCGGCTATTTCGCGCTGCCATCCTGACCTATAAATGATTGAAAACCTGAACGGACAAATCAAAGAGGCATCTCATACCAATTCTGATTATCCATCTTTCAATAATATTTTGCAAAAAAGGACGAGTTGTAGCACAAACTGTTAGCTTGTGTTCCCTACTCTATTGTTTCAATAGCCGTTATAAATCCTGAATATAATTTCAGAAATGGTATCAGGAAAATTAAACATTATGCACGCTAATGAAAACAACTTCACAGAGGCATGGAAAGCACGTGCAAAAACACGGCATACCGTCGTCGGAATTCGGACGTGGCACGTTAATCTGAACCCTCGCGCAATGCCGAGCCTCGGATTCGCGAAGGGACAGCAGTGGCAGAAACCGGCACCCCAGACTGCACACGTTGACTGGCGAGGTCCCTTCGCAACGCAAGCAGGGGCGTTAATCGTAGAGATAACGACTGATAAAGGTTTGAAAGGATACGGCCTCGGCGGGGGCGGACTTGCGGGTGCCATGATTATTGACAAGCATCTCCAGCACTTCGTCATGGGACGCGATCCACTTGATGTTGAGGAGATATGGAATCATCTCTATCACATCACCTCAATTTACGGACGACGCGGCTTGGTGATTTACGCACTGAGCGGTATAGAACTCGCACTCGTTGACTTGTGTGGGAAGATTGTGGACGTGCCTGTTTATGGTCTCGTTACGGATACACCACACCTTAAAATACCTGCTTATGCCACAGGTGCCGATGTCGGATGCTACGCTGAGAACGGGTTCTCTGCCTGCAAACTACCCCTCCGCAATGGACTTGCCGAGGGAGAAGATGGGTTCACAGAAAACGTAGAAATGATAAACGCTGCGCGAGATGTTATCGGTGCGGATGTTGAATTGATGGCAGACATCTATCTCCGTTGGGATGTAGACTACACGCTCCGTTTCGCGGAGGCATCTGCGGATGTGAATCTCAAATGGATTGAGGAACCTATTCCACTTGACGATTACGCTGGCATGGCACAACTCGTCCGCGAGGTACAACCGACATGGATTGTCTCCGGTGAACATGAATTCACGCGATACGGGTTCCGAGAGTTGCTGCGTTGGAAGGCAGCGGATATGATTCAACCGGATATCAGTTGGGCGGGCGGTTTTACAGAATGTTTGCGGATTGCCCATGAAGCCGCTGAGCAGGACATTCCGACATGGCTCCATCAGGCTGGCACGCCGTGGGGTTTACATCTCACGGCGTGTCTCCCGATGCCGTGTATGGGAGAGACCTTTGGTCCCTCCCGTGACGGCGTTGAAAACGAACTCTATCGCCGTTTACGACCTGAAACCCGTGATGGAGTTTTCACCCTCAACGACGCTCCCGGCTTCGGTGTAGAGTTGAACGAAGACCTGTTAGAGGCATACACAGTCGATCGATTATAAGGATACAGATGTCAATTGATCGTGTGCCCATCCGCTGCAATCGCTGTGTACATAGACGATATCGTTGATGAGAATACGGCGATTGTTCGGATACTTCGCCACTAAATCGTGTCCTCGCAAATAGCGACCATCATAGCGTCTGAAGAAGACTGTGCGTCCACCGCTTTCGAGGTATATCTCAGCAAGTTCGCCACCGTGAGGCTCCGAAATGTCAACATCTAAAATACGGAGACAGTGAAAAGTGTTTTTCCCGATTGTCACGTTGTATGTGCCGGCACCGAATCCTTGACCATCGGTGATTCTGTATGAACCGTCAGATTGAAGTTCGTACCGACCGTCGTCTACAATCCGTCGCTTTAAGGGACCCCCCCACTGATCTTCAAACCACTCGTCACCGATGGTGTAGGGGACCTCTTTCCCGTCTACGATATTAACGACAGAAATCCATCTGCTATGGGTATCGTCAAGTGTTGCGTACATCATAACCGGCGGATTTACATCGGGCCAGTCCCTCGGTGCTAACCATTCCCTCACTTGAAGTCCAACACAATCCATACCCCGAATTGTCGCAGGTGCGGTCGGCGTAATCTCTACGATTGCGTCGAGTTCCAGTGTATTGGCATCATATTCAGCTCGGAAATGCGGTTCACCCATCTCTGGAACGGCGAACCACCATTGCAGCTCTGGACAGTCAACTTCAGTGATGCGATCGTCGCTTGCGACAATCTGCACGTCCGGTCGCTGCTGTGGAAACGGGTGTTTTAGAATTTCATTTGTCTGTTTTGTGTGCATCTTGTGATTCCTCCTGTAATCGTAATATTTATGAGAAAGTATAATCCGTATTATCGGATTAAATTCAGAAAATATTGGAATCACGGCTTCAGGTATGCTGATTTCGGCCAAATTACCTGCATTTCAAGATCAAATCCGTCTTTTCGTATCCGTAAATCAAAATATAGAAGCGTAACACCGATGATCCAAATCGGGAAAACGAAAGAGCCAACGATCCAGTTGATCCACCCCATAATCGCGTAAAACAACGGGTTGCTGTTCTCAAAGCCGTACCTTACCATCCATTCGAGGATGTCCGTAGCGGTCGTTTCACCCATCACTTTTGTTAACATAAGGATGTACCCAATCGTTATCACAACGATACGCTGAATCGCGAAACTCAATACAGAAAAGGAGATTAACGTTCCCCATATCCGCCACCAACTCCCACGTGTGAGCACATGACTCCTCGAAAAAGCGTGTCGAATGAGCGGTCTCTCAAGCAGAACGACGACAGCAGCGAACAGCCAACGCACAGTGAAGTAAACCGCGAACGGTGCAAGAGCCAAAGGAATGAGACGGGGCCACATCTGTCCAAGCGGTATCACCGAAATTATTAAATCGTTGATGATGTCCCCTACATCTATCGGAAGGTGAAGTGAAAAAGGCACATAAACCAATAAGATAATAGCAAATATGACTGGAGTTGGCTCTATTAATTCAATATTCGACTTAACCAAAATAAAAAAAAGAAGGGCAACGAGGCCGAGGCGCGGTGCCCCAGAGACGAAGTTCCATGGCAGGTGACATACCAACATCTGCCGAAACCGATGTCCGGCTTGCTTCAATGCGTCAAGGTATCTGATATGCATGCCTAAATAGACTGTAGCTGTCGTGACGATTATGCCACCCATGCTAACGAGGCCAAAAAGCATACCAACAAGATCCATTACCAAGCCTTTTAGCGGAAAATTTGGGAGCAAACGTGCCAACAGATACGTCACTAAGTTGCCACCAAAATCAATGGCGATAACACCCAAAAATAACAAAAAATGTTTCCGATAGAGACTAAAGATTGTATCCAGAATCTCGCCAAACCCCATCGGTTGGAGTTTCGGTGTCCTGCTGTTATCTGCTTGTGTTGTATCAGTTGTCTTGGGCATCTGCTCTCTAAGTAAGAATGTTGTGATTGTTATCTTACAATTCGCTCTATCATGTTTCCGATCTGTTAGTATTCACTGTATGCTTTGATCACTCCGCAGTCTTTCCGGTCGGCTGATTTTCAAGTCTTCAAAAGGCTCACCGTTTGTGTCAGTAATCCGCAGATAGAAACCCCACCCGCCTTCTTCCTCGCATACTTTGACGAGGATGCTGTTTTTCCCTTGTTTGAGCATCACTGGAATCGTATAATTATCGATGACTGCAGAGAAGGCTTTTGTGTGCGTAAATACTTGTGCACCATTAAGCCATATTTTTCCTTGGTCGTCGCTATCAAATTTGAGTAGGACTTCCCGCTCATCAGGCGAGGTAACCGTTGCGAATGCGTAGCCGACACCCCAGTCAACGTTGTCTCCGAGACTGATATAGCCGTTGAGGATATTGTCTTCGCTTTTTTTCCAGTGTATCTGTTCATCTATACCCTTGTATGTTTCTGTTGTGTCAATCTGTGTTGTGTCTTCAGGAATATATGCGGTGTTGTAACCGATGCCATGCGTATTGTCAAAGGGTGTGAGTACCTGCCATGCGTCCTCAATGATGAAGCCGGTTTTTTGGATATGCGTTTCCGCCTTCTCAGGCATATCGTTGTGGCGATAGAACCTCGCCAGCAAGAGATGAATGTTTAATTGAACGCTCAGTTTGTCAGGCATGGCATCCATCAATTTGTTCAGCATATCAACGTAACGTTCTTTGTCCTTGGGGTTTCTGCCCATTTCGGCAATTTGTGCAATCAGTTGGCGTTGAGAGCTTCCAAACGTTGTTGTCTCCAGGTCGTTCTTGAATTGCGCGAACGCATTTTTCCACCTGTTTTCGATATAGGTCTGTTCTACTGTCGAGATATAACGTGCGTTTGCCTCGTTTTCTGCGGTGCGTTCAACAAATTTCAACACTGTTTCAGAACGCGCTTCTGTGTTTTGAAGTACTCCACCGGCTTCAGGATTCCGTGCGGTCGTGAGGACTTCGTCCCAATCCCATAGAAGTACTGTTCCCTCTCCGCCTGCACTCACAAGCATCTTGCCATCGGGTGAAAATGCAAGCGTCTGGACTCTATTTGTATGTCCGTCAAGTGTGGTGAGTTTTTCTCCGGATGTTAGGTCCCATAGTTCGATGCCGCCGCTCTGTATGAGTCCGATAACAAGGACGGTGTCATCTGGCGAAAACAGCACTCTGTGGCCCCAGACTTCGGGACCGTAGGACATCTCTTTAAGTCCGATCTGTTTCAGGTTTCCCAACAGACGTAACGCTTTCATGCTTCCGACAGCAAGCAGGGAACCGTCCGAGGAAAATGCCAAATTCATGATGGGGTCCCGATAACGATTGCCTGTTGGAGGTTCTTCCCCAAAGAAGGAAGTGAGCGCTGCTCCGGTTTCGGTATCCCATATCTGAACGTCTCCACCCATAGTTCCACCAGCAAGTCTTTTACCATCTGGCGAGAATTCCAAGGTTCGGATAAGCGGTCGGTTACGTCCATCAGGGTCATCGTCCGGATCTGAGAGCGGAATATTAATAATTTCGCCTGTTTCTGTGTTCCATAAGCGAACTGCGCCGGCATGCGTGCCGGCTACGATTTTCCCATCCGGAGAGAACGTCAAATCTGAAGCACCGCCAGTGATAGACATCAATTCGCGCCCGGTGCTGACATCTATCAATCGCAGCACATCATCCGACCACGGATCGGGGGAACCGCTTTCTGTCCCTGTACTAACGAGTTTCGTGCCATCCAGCGATAATTTTAAATCTACATACCACCCCCGAAAGTTCATCATTTCAAGCGTTCTTTTCGTCTGGAGTGTCGCCTTTTCGGAGGTATCCAGGTCCCATAGTGTGATAATACCGTCATATCCGACACTCGCAATCGTGGAACTGTTTTTATGGAATGTCCCTGCTTTTAAGTACGCTATGTGTCCAGTGATTCGAGTAGGCAACTGTGTTCTCGTCTCGATATCCCAAAACCGGAGGGTGCCATCCGAACTGGCACTTGCAAGCGTGGTACCCTCCGGTGAAAATGCTAACGTTTTAATATCGCTGAGATGGTCTGTGAAAGTGGCAAGCGATTTGCCTGTCGCAGTATCCCACAATTGAACTGTTTTGTCATCTCCGCCGCTGGCAAGCAATTTTCCGTCAGGTGAAAATGCCAATACCGTGGGCCAGCCGGTATGTTTTCGGAGGGTGACGGGTGCGTGATTAAGAGCAGTATCCCATAATTGAACAATTCCATCTCTGCTTCCGCTTGCGAGTTGCATGCCATCCGGCGAAAATGCCAAAGTTTCAACACTATTTTCATCGTCTATCAGCCCGAATAGATCTTCTGGGATTGGAAGTTTCTCTGCATGTTCCCGAATCGTGGCTAATTTTTTGCCGGTTTTTGTGTCCCATAGCTCTATGTTTCCGTTATCCATTCCGATGGCGATTTTATCGTCCGTGAGCGCGTAAGTTTCAAGATGAACGTAACCGGGACGTTTTCCTAACTGATTTTCAGTTAGTTCACTTGTCTTGACATCTAACCGATTTATCGTATCTCTTGATTTACTCAAACTGATAAGTGTCTTGCCATCTTGAGCAAACTTCAACACTGCAGCGGCAGGTGGCATATTACGAAATGCTACTTTCTGACCGGTGGTTATCTCCCACAACTCAATTTTCTTTTCCCAACGGCTGCCACCGAGATTGGAGAAGTAATCGCCACCCCCGTTGACAAGGAAACGACCATCAGGCGAAAATGTTAAAGATTCACATATCCCTGCAAATAGAGAGATTTCTTCACCTGTTTTCGCATCGTATAACCACACACCGATGTCGGTTCCGACAGCGAGTTGCGTGCCGTCTGGTGAAAATTGGATAGCGTTAATATCCCCTTTCCCGAGCCGCATTTTCGCCGCGTTCGGCAATTCCCACTGCGGATAGGTGTCAACAATTTCGTCGGTTTGTGCACTGGCAAATGGTAGTAGGCAGGCTATAAGATATAGGACACACGCAATAGGGGTCTGCTTTTCACGTTCAAACATGCAGGGTCCTCCTTTAACAAATAGAAATGTCAAAAGAAAAATCTAAAATTTTCATGGGTTTAAATTGCTAACAAATACTCGGGGGCGTATCCTACCTGTGGAGTTGCGGAGGGCAAATCTGAAATCGTCCCAATATAATTAAGATTTACGCAATTTTTTTTATCGATCCCTACATATTATACATAGTTAATGCGGTTGCAAGCCTCGCCAGCGAAGAGGCTGCGTAAGTTCTGTTACACCTCAACACGTACAAATGCCAGATACGCTCCAGAGAAAAGAACAACGAAAAACAGTGTCAACAACAATAAATCTATCGCTGCTATATTGAAATCTTTACTCAGACTGATCGAATCCTCAAAGATCGGGATTGATTCTGGACTCACAGGTTTCTTAGACATAGCTCTCCGAACACCCATGAGATGGAGACTTTCCGGATCCCCCCTATCGGTGTCAACGATAAATTTGCGGTATTCGCTGGCGTAGCGCTGCGCGTTCTCCAAAAATTGTAGATGTCGCTCAAAACCGGTTCCGGCAAACGACTCAAGAAGATGTTGAAGAATCGAAGTCGGTGAGATGCGGGTGACGGAACGTGCCCGTTGAACCTGTACGATCTGTTCCTTTAACCGTTTCGCAACCAAGCGTTCCTGCTCTGATGCTTCTTGCACGACATACTTGCTCCCTGCATGTAGTGCTTCTGATCTAGATCTACCCAACACGCTCCGGTATTCCTCAAGGTGTTTATCATTAATTTGTTTTTGGAGCATCCGTAATTCATCTTTCGACATGGGCGTGGAGAAGCCGCTGGCGATTAGCGCGAGAACGCTGGGGATAAAAACCACAAATGTAACCCACATCAGTAAAAGCGTAACAAGACTTACTGCGCTGCGCTGGACACGCGTAGATACGAGCAAACCGAGTGCCAGAAACAGACTTATGTACAGGAGTGCAACAAAGAAGATGATACCTAAGCGTCCCCATGCATCAGCACCGAGGTAAACAGTACTTGATGTGGATAATACCAGAAGATTTATCAAGACAGCAAGCGCGAAAGGGATACTAATGCTCATCAACGCTCCTAAAAACTTGCCGACCAGTATGGTGTGGCGCGGCACTGAATTAGCTAACATCAATCGAAGTGTGCCGCGTTCACGTTCACCAGCGATCGAATCAAACGTAAACAGAAGTGCTATCAGACTCAACACATAACCCATCACAAATGCCCAATCTATTTTCGTAACATCCGTACGAATATTTGTCAGATTTGGAAGTGCAGCTGGATACCGCATCTGCCAGAAACTTTTTAGATCGCCGTTTTCCCAAAAGTGGTGCTGTGACTCAACAGCACCTGATAGAAAGGCGTTGCCTCCATCGGCACAGAAGTGAAGCGGGGACGGTTTTTTGTAAAGTTTTCCGGGTCCCTTTTGTGCAAGTTCATATAAACTGCCCGTCCGCGCCTCTAAAGCATTGCGTGCATTCGTAACAGCCGCGAGATACCTCTGTATCCTCGCCGGTTGCTCTCGGAGATGCACAACGGCATTCGTGAGCATCAAGCCTAACAGTAATATCGTGGCCAGTGCAAACCGGAGGCTATTGAGGTTATCGTAGAGTTCATGTTTTGCGATATGCCACATTTTATTCGTTAACAGTTGTCAGTACGATTTTTTCTACGAAAAAATCTTTCAGTTGTCAGTTGTCAGTTAAAGAGGGTTTCTGTGGTGGACACAGTTAAAGGGACTGCCACAAGGTGACTCTTAACTGAAAACTGATAACCGATAACTAACAACTATTCTACACCTCACTTTTAAGAAAAATCAGAAATATTATTGTGAACAAGACAAGGTTGATTGTTAGGAGTAGGAACAGATCTGGTAAGGCCCGTTTTGCATTTACGCCTATATCATTTTTTTCAAAGGAAAATTGGGGCAGTGTGTTCCAGTCCACTTTACTCTTATCCGCAGCGAACCACTGTCGAGAACTGAATGCCTTCGTATCGTATAAATAGGCGACTACTGTCTGTCGGTATTGTCGAACTGCGTTGAAAAAATCTTGAATACCCTTCAAATCGGTGCCTGCCCACGCTTGCGTTGCCGCATCATATATCCCAACAGGCGAAAGCCTCAACAATATTCTATCAACGAACGCCGGACGTGCGAAAATGTCCTCCAATGCCTGTTTTCGGATAAGCCATGTTTGCTCTGCTGTATCAATAATACGGGGTCCGAGGAAACCGTAATAATTTTGGGCGTGTGGCACTTTAGGAAGATATCTGTCATAGAAATCGTTATAGGATATAACATTCCAATAGTAATACAATAGGGTCAATTGATTCTCTATAAATCCATCGCCGCTTGTCCATCCACTGGGACCCTCCATATCAAACATAGGGTCATCTCCTGGAACAGGGTCGTTCGCTAGGAAATTTTTTCGCTCTCTGTCGAGTTCTTCATACATCTGCTTTATTTGATTCAAAGCAGACACCGCACGTGCACCTGAGGGATCTTGGGGAACAATCGTGGCAAGAATCATATTCGGATAGACCAATACGAAGAATCCCCAAACGAACATTGACAACATCAACGCAGTGCCGGTGCGGCGTGTTACTGATGAAATCAGTAGCCCGATGAGGTAAAACACTGACAGATACACAAACGATGATACAACGATCCCACCAATGCGGAGAAAATCCTCGGTGCTCAAAGCAATTGAAGTGGAGGTTGTTAGTAAAATCACGGCGAGGAACAGGCTCATCAGCAACGGAACAAACAAGCAGAGCATTGCAGAGGTGTATTTCGCAAGCAGAATATGCCCACGACGGACGGGATGTGTCAGAACGAGACGTAAGGTACCGCATTCGCGTTCTCCCGCAAGGGCATCGTAGGCGAATATGAGGGCAAGTAGACTGAGAACCACCTCAAAGATAAAGACAATATCGATGGAAGAGAAGATATTGAGAAACGAATTATCTGAACTGTCCATTTCGGCATCCCATAGTGACGGAACAAAAGAATGCGACACCCGAATTTTGTTACCCAGTCGTTTATCCAACCCAACATTAAACAGACTCAAGAGGTTCGGTGGACGATCAACGTACAATCTTCCCATCCCGGGCGAATAGGTTTGCCACCTACGTAACTGTTGCCGATGTGTCTCAATGGAATCATTATAACTGTCCAATCGACGCTCGTAATCTTGGATGAGTACAGCGGTGGCGGCAACTACAAGCAACAACGTGATGAAAACTGCTGCAGCGAACCGGAACGTCATCAGATTGTCAAGAAGTTCTCGACGGATAAGCGTTATCAGCATCCTGTCTTCCTCTGTACAAATTCAGGGGCATTTAGTTTGTCTATATGAACATGAACTTTGAGTAAATCCTACAATTATTATTACAATTATTATTAAAGAGACGACTTGTGCTAATTAATGTTGTGAGCATAGATATTTCCTTATGCGAGAACGAG
>JAODVQ020318853.1:0-12056 GCA_025400075.2 Phenganax stokvisi
GC
This sequence comes from Phenganax stokvisi, assembly GCA_025400075.2. NCBI lineage: Eukaryota > Metazoa > Cnidaria > Anthozoa > Malacalcyonacea > Clavulariidae > Phenganax > Phenganax stokvisi. Next base: position 3 of record JAODVQ020318853.1, read on the forward strand.
AAAGCTTTCGGTCCGTTAGCCCGGACCTTCATCAGTGCAACTGATGAAGGTCATTATTCTCAACTGATTATTTAGAAATAATTTAGAAAACTTTCGTTCCGGAAAAGATTGATGGGCACTTAATTCTTACTTAGCCGTCTGGCATCTGACTTTTCCAAGAAATATGATCTACAAACATACTGCTGTCAGCACAAGTCTAGGGAAAGGTCAAGAAATACTCGAACAAATAATAGACTTATAACTCCTACTTGAGAGGATGGAATATTGGAAAGCCACATTCACTAGGAGGCATTTTCATGCGTCTTGTACAACAGACAGTTTAATGAAGTCAGTCTGACTATTTCCTTGCTCTAACCATGCTATAATTACTTAATGATACCTTAGGCACCCCCGTAGTGGTGCATCATGCAATCATTAGCACGAGCTGCTGTAGGTCACTGCATGTCTGCAAGTTTTCACCTACAGTTTAATTCGCCACAGTGTCACTAATTATTGAGTATGCTATCTTTAGAATCACAATTTTTTGCCATTTTCACTTAGTCTTTCTAGAGCTTCGTTTCTTCCCAAAAACTTTTCATAACTTTACTTCTTTACATTACATGTTCACTTTGCAGCCTTCTTTCTTCAAAAGGTCTGTATTGTTTTACAATGCTCCTACAGAATCCTATTTCTTCACAGGATTTTTGGATCTTGTTAATTCTTCACAAGGATTCTTCGAAACCCGATTTCTTCACCAGGTCATGATCTTCTTTAACTCAGACAAGTTCTTTACAGCCATCTTTCTTCACATTTTACAAGGTCTTGTGAGAGTCGTACTTCTTTAGAACATCTCTGCAGGATTCAGAGTGTCTAAATTCTTTACAAAATCTCTTTGTCAGACTCACAGTCTGATTCTTCAGGCCTTGGAGGAGTTTGCAGAATCTCATGTGCACATAACTTGTTCGTGCTGGTAAAGTTGATAAGATCCAACAGAGCTAGCCAATTCTCTGCTACCACCCTCTGATAACTGAAAATGTTCAATCGAGAGCAAACGATAGGACAAAACGTTGTGCAATTGCTTAACAAACAAATGAAATTTTAATATGGCGCTTGTATGCCAAAGCATGTTTCCTTCTTACCCATTCCAAGTTGTTATAAATCTTAATCTTAAAAGATTTCAAGACTAAAACTGAACAAGAAAATTGCATGCCTGCAGAGATATAATCCTTTCAAAAGAACATTCAATGGAAGTGGGCTTTTCTTCTTGCTTGTTGTAGCGTTTGAAAATAGGCGATTAGCTGAACAGTGAATGAAGAGCATATAAAGCAACAAGAACTTGGGCCAGGAAACTTGGTCACACGAAGGAATGTTATATTCTCACTTTAAGCCAAATAAAACATTGCTCTTTGGACTTTGCCGTTTCATGGTATTACACTAACTTGATCTGCTTGTACACAGAGAAGGAAAAGTTAAAATAGAAATCCATCAAGTGGGATTAACTTAGCGTTGAGAAAAATATTTTACGTGGCTTTGTGTAGTTTCTGACAGGATAAGATTGATTAAAGCTATAAACGGCAGCAATATTGTATATTTAGAGTTGGTACTGAAGAAAAAGACGTAAGGCTTACATCTCAATATCATTAGGATTGAGGTTTTCATAAGGTTTGCAAAGATGGGAACAAAATATACTCGTGACTGCGTGAAAGTTCACCATAAAACATAACACCCCGAGTACGCAGTTGTGGCTGATACACGCACATATTTACTGTTGTAAGAGTACAAACTGTACTAGCAAAGCGTATATATAGGAACGTATAAAGGCGCAGAAATGAGTAAAAGCAGCAGACTGCAGACATATCTAAGAACATATCTAAAATGCAACACAGCTGCTGTGCCCACGTTCACGAAACACGCATCTCAAGTTTAAGCTAAAACTTGAAAGCACTTTGTTTTGAATCGACGGTACATGCATGCGATCACGAACTTCACAGGAAAGCCCGGAAAACGAGGATGTCTTATTCTGCATCACTTCGCCTCAACGTTTTTATTCTAATCTGCGACGATCTGCACTTAATGAGATGGCTTTTAAACACACAGAATGACGTCGGGGATTTTCAAGACCTTTGCGATTGTTGCGATGGCTAACTTCGTAAACTTTGGTGTGTAAGAGATGTATTGAAGACACAATCCACACGTCGCAGATAGATGATCAACACGGCCTCAAACGATGACTTACCGTAAATGCACAAGGCACAGAAAACACCGAAAAAAAATATTATGATAAATTCAATAATGTTAAAGTCATTAAGGGAGTCGTGGAATGTACCAAACCGTAGGTATTCTGCATGTTCCATATATTGTAAAAAGAAATCATGAAAGATATGTATGGCTAGGTTTTCCGACATTCAGAGGTGTTAAACTTTGAAGAGAAGCGTTGAAATGTCTAGGATAAGTTTTCATCAACCAACAATTTTCTTGTTTCTAACAGGCTACATCTGTTTGCTCAAAAAAGAATTAGTCCTCAGTCAGATGACAAAACGTGTAATATATACGAAACCAGCAATTGGTAGAAATATTTTCGCACGCTTGGTAAAGCTTGGGAGGGGTAAATAGCTCTATTTCCAAGCCGTATCTTATTGTTCTATTGTTTGTAAGATACGTTCTGTTTTCCTCAGATCGGAAACCGGATTCTTTTTTCTCCCTTCTTCCAAGAATGTGAGCCACACCCCCCGTGGTGCTGCTAGTAAATGTCATGGGAAGTGTCAACTGCACCATTTCACCTCACACATTCGTACGAGATTGTTGTCCCACGAGGCTTTCAAGCAGACCGGCAACGCAAAGTTTCCTCGCTGTTCAATAAAAAAATATTAAAACATGTCTACGAAAAGTAACCTACATGCTCCAACTGTTTTGGCTGCCGCATTAAATATATGCTTCACGATATTATTAATGATATTCGTCGTACACCAGCAAACTGAGATCGCAAATCTACGACAATTGGTCACAGATAGTCAGGAGGTCAACGCAACAGAAGTAACTCGCAAAGTATCAATGATCACCAACCAAGAAAATGTCAAGATAGGAGCCAGTACACCAAAGGTACTCTATTCATCTATTTCGAAGCCAAGGCAATATTTTCAAGGTCTACCGGCATATTATATCAGAAAATTAAAGAATTATGTAACTGCAGGAAAATAGCGCAGATGCTGACGCTATGAGCGACGATGAATTTCAAGAGTCGAGTACGCGAGTCAAGAGAGATGCAAGTTCAACATGTTGTAGCGGTAAGGACTGTTTCATAATACTGTACCATTGTGATACTTGAGTCGTGCTATAAATAGGCTCACACATTAACCCACATCTGCCTTGGCATGGTGGTTAATATTTCATTTCTTTCAGGGAAAAAACGACGCGGAAAGAAAGGGGATACAGGTATACATCACCGGCATGTAATTTTCGTGCGCACTTAACGGCTCACGCAATACAAGTCGCCATGACTCCCAAAAAGGGTTTCTTGACAAAAACGAAATAACCCCCAAAATCTTCATCAATGTCATTTTTTTGCGATATTACCCAAACCACCTGTTTGTTTTGGCACATTTTCAACAATAGGAAAGCATTTGCAGCAGAAAATGTGCGCTAACTTGGGATTAGGCAGATTTAAGGTTTCAATTCGGTTCTAGGACTTTTAACGTGCAAGTGCAACATTTTTAGCGCAAACATTTTTGGCAATTATTTTTTTAAAAAATATTGAACGCTTCACTCTTTGTAAAAATTGCCTTCACAGAACGGTTAAACAACTTATAAATGTGCGCCAAAGGCACTAAGGTCCTGTTTTAGACCCAGTAATGACGCGTTGTCTTTGAGATCGGTGAAAGTTTTAAAATTAATCATTGCGCACGTAGCTTGGCAAAATGAAAACTATCAAAATTTAGTTTCGTTTACCAAACAGGTATATAGTTACTTTGTTATTGTGTACCATACGTCTGTGATAAGTATATATAATTGAAGCCGTCAAACATAATCAACAATTGCCTAAGGGCATAATAGCTTGCATTTTAGAAATAGATTGATACACAGCCAAAACAGTAAAAACACAACAGCAGTGGTAATGGCACAATTGTAAAAATTACAAACTAGCCGAGTAAATGTATTCGCTAGAAAAGACTATTTCCTTGCTATTAAATAACACTTCGAGTCCGACTTCCTCCGGATACATCCACGAGACATAGATATAGACCCCTTTTGAGGTTTGTCGGGTAGTACCCAAGGTGGTTCTTTGAAACTAATGTCATTGCCAAAACAGCGCAAAGATCTTTCTACCATAACTACTTTTATAGACCTTTTGTTTAAAATTTTAAGCTGATATGTTAAAATCGACTACTTGTTATTCCTCAAACTGCATTATGAATTCCATCATACAAAATAAAATGTTGTAATTCGCATGCAACGTGGGAAAATACAGATTTAAGTCAATATTGTCATTTGCAATATGCTCATGTTTCAAGACATGATGTGGCAAACTTCCGGCCATGCAGAAAACTTGTTCAGCTGTTGGCGTCGCGTCCTAACTCAGCTGAAAATTCTGACTTGGGCATGTCTTTTCGTGTCCTTTTCATGTCCATTTCAAAAATGTTCCCAATTAGTTCATTAATCGCAGCTAAACATGTGTCCAAATTTAATAAATTCATTTGAAATGTTCGTTCATTCATTGCCTAGTTTCTTTTTTTAATGAGCAGCAGACCAAACCCGAAAGTATTTTTTACAAAAACGCAAATTTTACAATTCTGTTTCGCATGCACCTCAACAAATAAAAACGTTGTCGTTGAATTTCTCGCTCCTCGTACATTACACGTTTAAGTGCTCTTGTTGCCACGTAAAACAAATGAATATTGCTTAACTAAATTCTATGATGAAAAAAGTAGCGGCTAAAATGCAGTGTCCCGCAGCCTTCGCATCGCTACAGGCACACCTGAATTTACAAAGGCTATATATTCTAAGTAGACAACTAACATTGCATCAACTCGTAATTAAGCGCAGTTGCGCACATGGTTCGACGTTCGACCATGGTATGAGGAGATTATAATTAATTAAGTGGTTGAGTACAAAATATGTGGACTTCGGACTGCAGCATATTGGAAAATTTGTTGTGGAAAATTTGTTAGATAGAATAATTTTCTATAGGCTATAGTAGAACGTAATATACTCAGATAACAGCGTATATCTATGCATTTTCTGATCCTTTTATTATGTAGACTTGTAGATCCTTTTCATTTTATAAACGTTTATTTTCGCTTTTCCAAAATCACATAACTACAAATGATCGCACGACTCTTCACCAAAATATAATTTAGTGATTTTTGACAATTGTTGTATTTTCTTTTTTCGCAAAAAATGGCGAGTGCGCGAATACTTTAAAATTGTATATAACCATGCGCTGTTGTTCGTACTGTTACAAAGCCGCATTTACCTAATGCAAACGCGTAAGCTAGATTTAAACTTCCGGATATTTTGGAATGCCGCAAGGGTAACAATAGTTTTGTGCAACATGCCACGAATTTTTGCATATCATTACCGGTAAATTAATTTTTTTATTGGGTGATAGCTACTTTATTATGTAGTGACCGTTTGAAACTACAAACTAAAACAGTCATTTGCTACACATACCTTCATTTAAGTCCTTAAGTTTGGAACTTCAGCTCGCACACCAAGCAGAATTCCAACGCTCCTTGTTGGCATTTCGGCGTCATCTTCTTAAGATTGGCACACGTGTACAGAAGCTGCGTGCAAACGAGCTATTCAAATAAAATGTGGGGAAATTACTTTGGATACAATAGCAGCTAAACAATAGCTTGAGTCAAGATATTTCAAATATCAACAACAAGGGTAAAATAACCACGGTATAGGTGCAAAGTATGAATTGTATTTTTGAACGTGGAAATAATCACGAATGGCGGCAGCGAGTTAGTAAAACAGGAATGAGTTCAACACGAAGAAACAAAAGTACATCATGATACTGCCATCCGGGCAGTCGGGCGAACGGACCGAAAGCTTCGGAATAATAAGTATACATGGTGTATACCTCAAACGATTACTGATATTGTTGTTTTCGCCATGCAAAACTACAAGAATCTTATTAATGTTCAGTTTCTTATACACAAACAGATGAAAGAAAGTGTATGCAAAAGTTGACGCGATGAACTTCTTTGACGACTCTTGCAGCTCATAGGAGGCGATGTTTTCAAGTTATTTAAATTCATTTTCACCTACAAGAAGTTCTTCAAATCGTTTTAAGTCAAAGGAAACGTTCTTTGAAAGTTAGTTTACAAACAAACACTAGTTTCGCATGTCAAAAACTTCGTCATTTTGAATTGGCGGGAAATTATCACGTGATTGATATCACTGCTGGTTGCGATTCTTAGAATCGAACTGTTTACTATACGATAAATCTTCTTACAACTGCACCGTTGTTCATACAGGATTTTACTTCCGCGATTGAACTATCTAAAACACCCAAGACAAGTGCACTATTATCCATTATTGTCTCTAGGTTGATAAAACAACACACAAATATCACTGGCAAATATATGTTATTTTTCAGGCGAACTGAAGCAAACGTGATAACATGACGTCTTTGCCTCTACAGGGTGTATAAAAAAAACAATAGCCTGTTGTTATAATTTAAATGCCTGAACAATACGCTGAGCCACGGGTGCGTAAACATGAATAATCTAACAGCTCGTTCAATAGAATTTATTATGCAGTTTTTACTCCAAGATATTATTAAATTCTCAAGAGCAAAACAGCCAGTGCACAGAACAAAAATATTGCTATGTGAATACACGTGCTGTCAACATTTTACGCATCCATACACTTAGCACTGTTCAGATGTCATAGGGTTTTAAAAAAATATGATCCCCGCAAAGGGCTTCTCATGACGCATGAAGCAAACAACACTTACAACAATGACATGTTACTCTTTCAACCGGGGTGTAAAACTTGCAAACAATCATCGCGAACCACTCAATGGTAGACTTAAAACTAAAAGTTAAGAAAGCTTCCATTCCAAAAAAGTGCGAAACATATGCAAGAAATAAGATTACTAAAGCCGATTGTAACGCACTTCTATGTAATCTTTTATTTATTCAATCTTAACCCAACCACAATTCTTTAAATATGCTATCACTTCATATATCGAAATTACACTCGTTTTTCAGTAGAATCAAGGGTGTTTTAAATACATTTGAACAAATAAAACTTTACTGATGGGTGAAATATAGCCTCAATATAAATACAATACAGCTGGGTCAACACAAAGTACAACGGCAAGTTTATCAGGATTCCTCTATTCTGGTTGCTACGAAACAGTCAACAAACTTTATCCACAAAAACAATGTTCTTACATAAAAACAATAGAAGCACAATGATAACAGAGCTGGAGTGAATGAATGATTGAAAACACGCTAAAAATAGGCAGAAAAATCTGAAAGGCATGAAACACAATGGATAGGAAAGTAGATATGATTTAGAAAACACTGAGTGTTGAATGATCTGTAACAGAATCTCAAACAATGTAATTGATTGACTGCTTTGGTGTTGACAAGCAAAATGTAAACGTGAAGTAGAACACTTAATGATCCTGACTTAAATCTGTGCTGGGAAGCAGCGAGGGGCGTATCACACCTTTGCAAAAATCTTTGAAAAAATGTCAAAAAATCTTTAAAGTCTCCATGAAAACTTTAAAATCACGACGATCTTACAATCTTTCAAAAATCACAAAAATCTTCCAAAAATCTTAAGAATCTGAAAAAAAATACAATAAATCTCGGAAAATCATGAAAAATCACTTTGAAATCTTCGAAAATCTTTGAAATCACTCAAGTTTTTAAAAAAATTTTGAGATATTTGAAAAAAATCTCGTACGCTATTTTTCGCGTGATACACCCCTGGGGAAGCAGCAATCGAAATTATCCATGAAAACATGACGTAAACCCCAGGTTTAGTCCTGGCGATGGTCCTGGCCTCGTGAAAAATTTGATTGTGATAAAATACATGTTTCATGAACATGAGAATCGAGCTCAAATCGTCTACACTGACATAGGTAACGGCGAGGGTAACGGCTATGCGATGCAAATCGTCAGTAAAAGTACCGTTTAAACTTAGGAATGCTTTGTCCATACTTAAAGTGAAAAAATGTCACGGCGAAGTTGGCCATTAGCTTTGAGCACCAGTTGCATGACCAGCTGAGTGTGCTTGAGAAACTTCCTATATAACTCAACTGCACTTCCTATACCTCGTGAGCATGTACAGATAATATTAAACGCACTTTTCACGCACTTGCCGCCCGTGTTAGATATAAATTCAATTCGCAACAAATAATCAACGTCTTATTAAAGCACTATGGCGGAGGAATGCAGTCATTGAGTGTCTGGTCCTGCAGTATTTTGAAATGTATTCCGTTTAGCAAAATAGTTTAATCTGGGAGGTGAACCACCGGCGAAGAACACTGGTTCGGTTTCTGGTGGTGCGTGTAATTCGTTATATAGAGTATAATCAGTGATAACTTCAGCTTGCATTGGAATATCATTACTGATTGGTGAAATTCTACCAAAAATTGAATGAGTTGGTCCCTCGGATATGTTCATCACGTCTGCAAATCTTTGTCAAAACTCGTTCAATACATATAGATACTTATTTTAAAGGAAATTGACTTTTCTGTGTTCTAGGACCTCGGGGACCTAAGGGATCGAGAGGACCAAAAGGAGACAAAGGTAAATTTACCTTATTTGGTTCTGAATTTGACCATCGTACATTGAAAGTGGCAAATACCATTTCAGCATCTAAAAATAAATTGGCTTATGTCAGTGTTGGTGACTGGTTCTTTAAAACTTATTCTCAAATTATAGTTCTTAACCAGTGGTAGAATTGATATTAATTCATTTTTTCTTCACAATCTCATTCTAGGATCTGCTGGTGAAAAGGGAGAACAAGGACCTAAAGGTAACTGATGCATGTTTTTCCTACATAGCTCATACAGATTAGCGATATACAAGCTGACAAACTCCATGCTCTAAAACCGACTGATCCTCAATTCCAAAATGTTCCTTTTTTCTAGGTGATACCGGACCACAAGGACCACAGGGACCTCCAGGAATATCCCCCACTATGAAACCAACAACTAAAGTATGTACTGTATAAACATAGAATGCTGAGCTATTCCTACCTGATCAAGTATCAGCTGAACTACATGTTTCATTTCCTGCCTGACATTTTTCAGTACGCTGAATCAGCTCATCTTGTGGGATACGGTCAGGCAAGAACACCAGATATATGTAAGTGGATACTATTTTGACTTACGAACATGCGCAAATAGTTCTGTGGCTAACTATTTGAAAAGAATATCTTAAGTAACGCCAACTTATTAACATTGTGTTTTGCAGCATACAATAGAGTAATGAAGTGGATAATTGGTCATACATCTGGTGGTATGTTGTACAATAAGGGTTATCTGTTTGTCGCCCATGATGGATACTACTACATCTACTGTCAAATGTACTACTACTCTAGTAAGTCAGTACTTATGGCACACAAGGTGCGAGTTGATGATAAACCAATTCTGATTGGTCACAGCAGTGCAAGTTCAACTAATAAGTATAATACTAACTATGTTGGTGGAGTGTTTCGTCTTACTAGAGGACAAAGAATCTCTGTTTCTACACCATTTACTAGTTTGTACTACTTCAACACGCATGAGTCTTACTTTGGGGCATTTATGCTTCATACATAAATTATCCAACTAAAAAACTCCTGGAAATAATGCTTATCAACCACAGCCATCTTATATTACAAACTTTACTTTACTCGCAAATGTTAAACATACAAATTTTACTGCAGAAAAACGTGATGCTGAAAAATTCAAATTACCGTTCCTGTAACAGAAATGTATAGACATTTTATGAAATTAAGTTTATACACATGTAAGATTTTTAAAACTGATATGTCCACTACCATCATCTCTTTTTACTATTTTTGTGGAGGGCCAGATTTCCAGGTTTTTTGGTGAAGGTAATACTTAATATGGCAGTCAGGCACTTACGGTTTTGTGATGTAATATCTTGTACATGCAGGAAATTTTATGCAGATCGATTTAATCATGCATAACGCAATTAAATCAAGAAGAACATATTTGATTTATGGGTTAGCGGATAGTAATTACACCAAAGAATTTGATACCGATTCATAAATAATAACTACTCAAGTGTAGTTTTACTTCACATTACGTTATGGCAAATAGTATAGGTTTCCTTTTATTTGTAACAAAATTTATAAATACTACACATGCAACATACTAAATTGTACATACATGTAAATATTATAAATGATCGAACAATATGTATCTTATTTTATTTTAATTTAAGAAATATTTGGTTGTAAAATTTTCACCTTCAATAAAGTATGGGCCCAGAAACTACGTCTTTTTGTCCATTTTGCAATAAATACAGTTCAATCCTGTAACGTCAAATTCAGCTCTTTTTTCACCTTAATATTCAGAACTTTGTTGTGAACTTATGTCAGCAACCAATGAGGTTTTGTCTACAAACCTGTTTCTGCGTTTCATTATGAACATTTGACCTTGAAAATTAACTTGCCAAGTTCGCAGCTAACTTCCAAATATTTCATTAAATCAATGACAAATTTATGTGAATGTGCCCAAGTAACCCAACTGATTTAATCTAGTGCTTGTAAGGGTAAACTAATGTGTGCCAAAGCTGATGCATTTATTTTTGAGGCAACCATAATGCCATAAACACAAATTAGAGCCTCTATGGAAGAAATTATTAAACTAATCCCTATATTTTTGCCTTCATTCAAAACAACCATCTGTTCATTTCATTTGCAAGAAAAGAGTAGTTTAAAACCGCAGGGAGAGGTTTTCCCTCTAGCAAATCCTGTACTTGAGTAAAAAAATTCATTTGCACATGAACTCTCTGTGACACTGAATTCAAGCCTCCATTTCACCCTTGAACTCATAACTGCAGTACAGTACACAACACCACACTACAGCAAAATATAACACTTTGCATCAAATGCTCAGCAATTTGTTTCCAAATACCACATTCATATCTAGCTAAATAGATTTATGCTATTAAATTAAGCATATTACGTTGATTTTTCACTATCCTTCACGACTGACAGAGCTGCTATTAATTCAATTGTTTCCTGCTTTTCTTAATTCAATTTACATCAAAATTTAGTGCATGTTTACCCCCATTACAGGCATCTTGTAGCTATCGCCAACAATTCAGTTCTAACAGATTTCAAGAGAGCTATGCCTAGAGTGTTGATCAGGACTTGATTTTATTGGGAAAAAAGAACTGGGGTGTTTGGAAAAAACACTTGCAGCACATGAGATCATCTCAACTCAGTCACATGATGGTTAAACTCAGAAGGAATAAGTCATTTGAACTGGCACTTGTTTACTGTTAGGTGTCAGGTTGCATGTTGCTGTGTGAGAACTATTCTGTAGTCAATCGTGCAAACTTGGTGCAAATACATTCAAACTTCATGATATTCATTCAATTTATCCCTACAAATTTGGGTTACTGCTGTTTGCAAGCTACCATGAGGCATGTGATTATTTTCATGCATGTTTACGTTTCAAACGTTCACGTTTGACAAGAAATTTTTGCATGTTTTACTAGAACTTGCATGTTTTGCCGGGCAAACGTATCTGTTTTGAAACGTAAACATGAAAAAAATCGCACGCCTCATGGTAGCTTGCAAACAGCAGTAAATATACATACTATTCTAGCAATAGGATTACCTCGATATTTACAAATACCAAGCACAAACATAATTTTAATTTTAATTTCAAAACACCAGCCTTTCATCATACCGAATTTGCCCAGTTGACAACACAAGTTCTCAAATAGCAACGTGCAAGATGGACACCTAACAACATGCACTCAAACCAGGGTTGCCAGATGGCCTGAGCCCGAAGGAGCCAAACGAGTGACATGAAGTAGCCAAATCAGGCAAAAAGAAGCCAAACTGAAATTTGGAGTGGGAGACTAG
>JAODVQ020318956.1:0-12054 GCA_025400075.2 Phenganax stokvisi
TGCATGTAGGTGTAGTTTCATCCAGAATAGAACCTCGTCATAGTGAGATGTTTGTTAACAACTTTGTTTACAAATAAAAAACTAAAAAACAAATCTCCAAAAACCATAAATACCATTTTTTACAAAATTTAGTATATAAATAGTGTTGATATGTAAATGAACTTTGTTGTGGCAAAATTTTTGTAAAAAACTTCGTTTACAAATGCACAATAATGAATACATCATCCGAAACTATAAAAACCTCTCCTTACGAAACTTAGTGCATAGGTAGCAGTTCAGATCCGAGTCAAGGGTTACGTTTGTAAACAACTTTGTTTACAAGTAAACAACAACAGTAAACAACAAATAAAATGACCAAATCATTTTGGGTAGGCATAACATTATTAGTGAGCTAAGTTTTTAGTCTATGTACAACTTGTTTGTAAACGAAATTTGTACTTGTAAAAAATTCTGAGATTCCTCACATACACACTACTATATATTCATGCTTGCCCGAGGTCGTTCACAGAAACATAGTCTTCATTAGGTCTGAGAGCTCTTAGCGTTGTCTTGTCTCCTTAGATCCCCACTGACTTGCATATTCTGGCGATTGTATAACCAAGAGGGTTATGCCCACATGGTTAGAGTACAACATGTTGCTGCATAGGTTTTCAAGGTGGCTGCAAGTAGAAAGTGTCTGCAGGGGAATCAGAGGGACATATACACAGGTACTTCTTGTAGAGGCATGCAGAGCAGCTTTGTGTGTTGTGTGTGCTCTCATAATGGTACACCACTTTCTGACTTATATGTAGACCTGCGGGTGATCCTGAGAGGTATCTTCTCAGTATACAAGATAGGATCGCTCTCCCGGATGCTCGCAAACAAACTCTGGGGAGGTGAACGGCAAAGCTGTTTCAGTTCTCTTTCCCACTTCGGAGGTCAAAATACTGGTCACAGCAACGATGCCCAACAACTATTTGGGGCTGAAGTCACCTGCCAGACATCTCTCTTCATCCTCATCATATAATAGTTCTGCTTGGCACCTTTTCTCTCCCAGTCCACTATTCTGTCTGCCCAGACTTGTCTGGATTTCAGCAAGTATTTTGTCCTTGAAGATGTCTACATCATTCCTCCCAGTGAATTCGGTGGATATCCTATTCCTTTTATTTTTGTTGCATCTAAGACAAATTTACACAGCCAGTAACAGAACTCTTTGGTGGGCATGTTTTGTATAGAAGGAACTTTTTCTCCTGTCAAACTCTGCATATTAACTCTTCCACACTCTTACAAAACATGTAGTGTCCTCCTCCTGTATCCATCCTTTCATATTTTTCCTTCATTTGGTTTAAGAACTGCGAAGCGACCATTTGACAGGGCAGTGGCAAAAGAGGAGGGTGTTTTTGTTTTTGCGCAAGCATAGAGATTGTGAGCTGGGCTGCTAGTGTCTCATACTCCTCAATAGCAGTGAGCATAATGGCGTCAAGATAATCTTTGTCGTTTAGTGATGTTGTCTTTGATACAGTTAGGTATCTCTTCACTGAAAATTGTGTGCGACCATGACTAACACTAATGATTTGAACTGGCTATAAGCAGGTTAGACACGTTTAGGGTGCCTCGAGGCTCTGCAGTGCCACTAACTGCACTTGGGTGCCACAGCCCGGGACCCCTCGGCACCCGAAAAGTGTAGTTACCTCTGCTTCGCATCTAACCTATACACATTCCGTTTTGAATGAAGCACAACCAACGATAGTACGGACAAATGTAACTATGCACATTATACATTATGCTAGTTAAATCGCAGACACAGCGTTATGAGGGCATGAGTGCGCAGTACTTAGGAAGAGGATAATCGACAAGAGTATCACTGGATCCACTAAAATATATGGATGAACGGAACCACGCGCTTTATACCTTATGGAAGTGTTAACAGAATGCATGAAAAGCTCAAAGTTCATTTACAGCTCTGCCCCATAAGGGATGGCCAATAAACAAAACAAAATGCATACAAAATGAGACAAATGCTTTATTTGAAGTTAATATCCAAACAATCAGCTGTGATTGATTGAGCCCTCGTTCTGGCTTTTCAAGAGACCACAATCTTTTGAGCATTGGGACCAATCAGAGAGAGCTCATGCTCTGTTGGATCAGAACTCAAGTACAGTCGCCTTGGCTTAGGGATACACTGACTACAATGACAGAAAGAGTAGAGTGATAGGGGAGCGAGATGACTCATAACCGTAAGTACAGCAACGTTTTACAAGAAGGTGACCCTAGCCATTTCTTGATCACCACAGAAGCAGGGATTGCTTCCCTCTAGCCCTTGGCGACGCATCATTTGCACATGCAAATCGTTTTACGCTTGTGCTCATATATTAATGAATATCTGGCGGGAAATTTGCAGTAACCATGTCTTTGCTTGAGCTGTGACCTATAGCTTTCAGAAGGACCCCTGCCATAATATCCTTCTTGAAGGGAAAGAAAGTCCTTGCTTGTCAAGTTCAGTTTTTCTGTGGCACCATGATGACTCTGCAGGACCAGACATTATGGATAGCATCCATTGGAGATGTCCAGATTGCTACAAATCTGCCACTATCAGATCACACAGCAAAGTGGCTTTTGCTAATGCATTGGTGGTCATTGCAGTACCCGGTGAAGGATTCCACAAAGAAATTGGAGTATCTGAGCCTACCGCTGTACAGGTTTATGCCTGGTTAAGGGAAGTTTACAGCTACAGACTTTGCAATATTATTAATACTTGCAGTATCATCAAGGGCAACCAGCAGACTAACCAGTGTGGGTATTCAGAATATGCAATACGAGTGCTTTCTAGCACTTGGTTACATGGAGATAGTCGAAACGAGAGATACAACAACACTTCTACCAATCATTCTAGACTATGTTGAACCTGGCACAACTGTTATATGGTCAGAGATTTGGGCTGCTTACAACATAGTTGGGATGATTTTATGTGGCGTGAGAGGTATGGGAAGAAGAATGATGATGTTCTTGAATATCTACGTAGAGACAGTGTTCTATGTTTCCCTGTCTAATCTTCTGGTGTCCCCAATGTTACCTCATGTATTGATTGGTCACTTATTATTAGGGTTTGACTTTATTATGCTAGCATACTTTTAAGCTAAAAGAAATAGCAATTCTGCTAGCCAAATAGGCTATCTATTACACTATTAGAAAACAAAATAGGCACCTTCTCAGTCTCCCCCGCACTTTCCGGGCATACTGCACAGAGTAGTTACAACACTTAATAATTGGAGTTAGACTAAAAATCTATTGGTCAAAGATATATGTAGTCCATGTTCATCACCATCACATAATTGTTGCAAATATTACCAGATGTGTGTTGGTGAGACAATAATACTTTCTATGGGCCTAATGCCAATCTCCTTACTCTGCCTGGTTGAATTTATAACTCCATGTCTAGTTTGTGAATTTGTACACATTATTGAATATGCATATCAGTCATGTGCCTTCAATATAGGGTTCCACTTGCAGTATTCAATGGTTTAAATTGATTATTTTACACCACAAATACTAACCTGCATTCATTTCAACGGCAGTGGCTATAATTTTCTCACTAGGTGTCATTACTCCTAAATCAAACACCCTACATAAGTTGAAAATAAATCAATTCTAAACAAGAACGACTCACTGGTAGTTGTTGCATCCAAGAACAATGCCAACTATATTTTTTCCTATGTCATGTACATCCCCTTTGACCGTAGCCAGAACAATTTTTCCTGCATAGTTCACCTGAAATTAATAATTTATGCAATCACAAAGTTTGAAAAATAAAAGTTCATGTTAAGGAGATATGATTTAGAGTTGATAAGAATGAGGTGGTATCTATCACAATATAAATCAAGAGGAAGAAGTACTAAGAAAAAAATATCATGATAACATACTGCAATCATGTGTAATAGCGGTACCTGACTAACTTTAAATACATGTAGCTTGCCATAAAATTCAGTCTAGTTAAACAATGCTTGAGTGAAGCATGAGAGAGCATAACTGTTGCATTACAGAGTTGTATTTTGATGCCTTCCTTAGAATGTTGCATCATAATGTACACTGCCCATGTTAATGTTAGGCCAATTAGCAACTTGGACTGTCTCTGACAGTTCTAAACCGGGTCAGATGAATTTAAGCCCATCAAGACGATTTAAAACCTGTCTGGACGGTATTTAAACCATCTCGACCGCTCGCAATCTGTTTGCATGAAATACTGAATCGTTTAAACTATAGCTCGAGGGGTTTAGACGGTAAATCTAGCAACAAGAAGTAAGCTAAAAGCGGCTCTTATCCATTAAGAGCTTTTTGCAGAGGTAGAAAGCCACGTGGATAGTTTAACTGCACACCGCACAACCATAGTGAAGTAAGTACGCCGACCGTGCTCATGCTGGATGATCAATAGCGCGGCTTTCCCAGCACCAAGCCTTGCTTATAGATGGACGATGCTCTCTTCGATGATCACATCCCTAAATACTGCGCTCTTCTGCACTCAGAGTGCTGTGTCTCCGACTGAACTAGCAGAGTTTGCTCTCGGCAAACGATGGACACGCCTCCTTTTTCATGAGGCCTTCTTTGCATGAACTACGCCGTCTCTGAGGCTACTTCTCAAGCGTATAGGCAAGTTAGCACTCGTTTAGCCAACTATTATCGTTTTTCTGCACTGAAAACGGAAGAAATATTAGATATCAGTCGGGCCGGACGGATTTATTACCATTAATACAGGCCAAACACGGCTTTAAACTGGGCCAGACTATTTTGAACTGGTCGAGATGCCTTTAAATTGGTCCGAACAGTTTTAAAGCGGTCCACGGGTTGCTAACTGGTCCCTAACATTAATATCATCTAGACTAATTCAGGAATTGCTTAATTTTTACCTTTCCTTTATCATCATCGTTTTCTAGCTGCTCCTTCTCCATAAATGGCTGTAGATAGCCAACAGCTTTCTTCATCACCCGAGCAGACTTAATAACCTAGAAGGTACGTGTTAACAATGCTGTACAAAAACAATTTAAAGATGGTTTTTTTTCAATATGGCATGAAATGCTATGATTAACAAACAGGGAGTAGCCCTGCCAGTGTAATACATGTACAGGAGAATATTTTGGTGATGTAACAGTATTACAGGGTCAGTTAGTTAGAATGATCTAATTGAGGAACCACACACAGTAATTTGGTATAGATGCCAGAATGTGAAAGGTCATGGCTGCTCAAAACGTTGATCTACGACAGCAACAAGAAGAGAAACACCATGACTAAGAACAGGTGGATGACTGCTGAAAGGCAGTGGCTCCACCTTAGGAGAGTATGCTGAATAGCAATACCCCCACCATGACAATGCTCATAATTCTACCCCACAGAGAAGTCACTCATTTTCTTTGCATACTAATAAGCAGGATATTCAAGGAGACCTATATACAGATATAAGGTTCTTTGAAACCATCCTGTAATGTACAACTAGCAAGTCACACACAAGTGACATAACAGGCAAGATTTTAACCTAGACCAGCCAAGACAAGCTCAATGAATTATCATAGTGCCCAGAAGTAAGGAGTGTAGCTTCCAGGTCGACCATCATGGAGAGATCATTAGCGCCAGCTATTGCAAAATGCAGTCTAGACCATCAAGTTCTGTGAAGATGCGTGCATATCGGTTCACATTTGCCACGCATATAAACTACATAGATGTCTCTCTGGGCCTGATAAAGCCCACAGTGGTTAATACATTGGGTGCCTTTGGGAGCTGGGCATGCAGCCCATGGTCCACCTCAACTTCTTGTCAGCTGGAATGGCTACATGCTGCAAGAGGTTGGTACATATATCAGAGCTTGAAGTATGGGTAGTGGCAGTAGCAATCAGGAGAAATGAGAGAAACATCTCTTGGCTAGGTTGAGAGTCTTAGTCTTGTGATGTAAACAGTTCAAAATGCTCAGCTTCTACCTTGTGTCAGTTGTTCACATCTTGCTTATTAATTCAACAGACAGCAGCTTCAGTGAAATATGACAAGTGTGGATGGTCAATGGTCTCACTCAAGCTATGTGCTTCTATATATATAGTGGATATAGTGGAGACCACAACCAAGCCTTGTTTAATTACTTCAATATGTGCTCACTTGCTTCCACTTGTCATTAAAATGTGTTTCATTTAAAGCATTATGATATAAAACATACAATCAAATTGTGACAGAATGTGTAGCCAGTTAGTGTAATGTTTTTTATAGCCTTGCCACCAGGCCTCCCCACTAAATGTTTGCGTTTCATGTGCCATGATCATTTGCATTAGTTATAAGCGGGGAAGGCCTGGTCTGAGGCATCACATGAGGTAGACGCAGTTTAGACACCGAGTGGATATGGCACTACATACAAGCTCCAATGGTGACGTGTGTCAAGAGCTTGGTCAAATGGAATGTAGAACAAGGCAGTTGCATGTTTGCAGCTTTAGAGGCATTTTCCTAACACTGAGAACTTAGCACCGTTCAGATCTCACACTCTAAGGCAAGCTTTTTTGTGTTTCCACGTGTACCTTTTGTGCTTGTACATAGTGCCACACCCACCTGGCATATATCTGCATCTACGTCACGTGATGTTTGAGACCAGGCCTTCCCCATTTTAAACTAATGCCAACGATCATTGCACGTGGCGGTAAGGCCGGGGAACGAGGCGAGGTTTTTTCACATTCTAAGGCATGTGAATGATTGTTAAGATCCTGCACACACTACACAGAATGTTTAACTGACCTGAGGTAAAAACATCTTTCCAGATCCAAATAAATCACCAACAGTCCGCATACCCTGCAGTGTAAATAGATACATCAGCTGTAATAGAAGTGTACACCTTTAACAAAGACAATAGTTCTGCTAGGGCACAATTCTTCAAATTCCACACCACTTTACTCAACAAACTATTATGCAACATTTTATGTGCATTTGAAGAATAATTAATTACACATACCGCCATTAAGGGGCCTTCAATAACATTCAGAGGTCGTGGAAACTTCAATCTTGCTTCTTCAGTATCACTTTCAATATATTTATCAATACCCTAATAATCACAGATTATTCACCATCCATACAATAACCTACCCTTTCTTCTACAAAGAGAGGGAATCTATGTTCAGTTGTATTGCCCATAATGCTGCTATACAGCAATACACATACAGTACTATACATAGTGATTGAATACACAGAGCCTGTGTATTATACAATAACTTGTGGTCTGACTAAAGACGGATTTACAATACGACGCTGGGCTCTGGCGTTACTGAGCGTTGCGCAATTGTGAACGGTCTTCCGTTGCGACGCTCATGACGCTGGGATGAGTGTCCTACGCTAGGAATAGAAAAAGGTCTATTCCCAGCGTTGTCAGCATCATGAGCACTGAGGTCGGCAGGCGCTCCGCCCAGCACGCTCGTGCCCAGGGTCGTATTGTGAACCCGCCTTAACTATTAAACACTTTAACACCAGGTAATGGTAACCGTAACTACAGTGATGTCGCCAGCATGAATACTAATGAAGTTACTATATAAATACAAGCATTCTATAGGAGGCAGCACATGCACATCAACATCTTCACAGTCGTCAAATAGCTAGGAATTAAGTATTGCCCTTTTGTCCCTTCGGTATTAAAAGTTCCCTCTTCCCTGCTTAGTGGTAAGACTCTTGTTCAAGAGTAAACTATACGTTCTAGTTGATATAACTTACTTGCAGGTGAATCTAAACCAGCACAGTAATGTTTTATTATCTTTATCTTTCTAGCCTGTTCGCTTCTCTACATTAGATGAGAAATGGATTTACTTACAGAGATAATGACAGCAACTCTCAATCATCAATACCCCTTCTCGTTCCCATCTCTACATTATGGTCTAGGCTAGTTGTGGCGTACACTGGTGTGCCACTGCAGTAGTTATGTATAATAGCTACATTCTGATAGAACTGTCAGGCTACAAACAGGTTAAGGTGGTGAGTATACCTACTTGTTATTCATAGTACATAGTAACCATAACTATGTAACTTGAGCTGGTCATGCTTACAGTATCCGTGTACACTAAGCTGCAGCGCGGCGCACTAAGTGACATCACGTAAGAGTATTTATACACAATCTTGTTCTGCTACGATGTTCCTGAATTTTTTATGCTTTTCACGCAGATGCTACATCGGAAGGCTATGAAACACGAGATGTACGAAACTGTGATGTAGCTGCAGGATCCTACATATCCGTTTTGCAGTGGACCCACTACAAGAACGAAATATGTGCATAACGAAGGCCTGGAAGCTCCAATATGTAAATGCATACGTCATTACCTAGGCTGTACTAGCGCTAATGAGTTTGTGTAGCAGCGTTAGTGTACTATTATATGCGAGCACCGAATAAAGCATAAAAAACTTTATAAATCCATAAATATTTGTTATTTAGTTGTATACACTTCTAAGTTGGAAGAAATACTCCTAGCATAGTACATTAGCTATGGTTAAAAAACGAAAGTGATCTGATATTTAGTTTCCAAGAAAAAAATTGATGAACTTTCAGGGAAAATGGTATACACTTAATATCTACATGGCATGCTCCGTGGCTGTATTGAGATATACGTTAAGTTCCTTTCAGTGTGGAGCTCTTGTGTGGCATTGAAACAACCTGGGGTATATACATCTAGTACCATCTCAGAAGCCACAATTAACCTATTAGTAAAGTATATTATGTTTGTACAAGTAGACCTTCCCTCTCTCTCCACTCTTTAGGGCCAACGATGTAAATGTGCATCAAAACGTTATGTAATACTCATGAAAAACAGTGTCGCTAAAAAGAGTAAAATTCACGTAAAAAGCAGAAGTAACGGGGCCTAACAAGAAACCTTCTCAGATGCAAAAGTGCTTAGGTAAGTGCTTAGCCACTCCACTATCCCATGACCCCAACTCTTGAAGGCAAGAACACTACTTGTAATACGCGTGTAAATAGCGCGTTCACTTCGCACCTAAAGAGTTTTAAAAGGAGGGTACCACCAGAATATCAAGGTTTTTTAAGATTTGGATTCTTCCCCTTCTAAGTAGTACTGGGAATTTTTTCTAGTGTTTTCTGAGTTCATTTCCATGGTTATAAAAATTTCCAAAAAAAGCTTCTCAAGCCTCCTCCAACTTTCTTTTTCCAGTTGCAGACCGTCGAAAGGCGCGGAAGGCGGAATTAATATATGGCCATCTAGAGAGAATAGAGGGAGAAACTATTGCTCGTCTGGTGGATGCAGCAAGGAATCGAAGAGAAGCCTCATGGCATCACGAGGGAGTACAGTGGAACCTCTCACCAGTGGGCCTCCCAAGAGCAGCCAGACTCTCTACTACAGCCATTCCGCGTAGAATGGAACTTTTCTCCTTTACCTACCATACAAGAGGCACCTATCTACTGCGACCAACAGCCACGAATCACGTCACCAAGTGCACATTCGCATAGATTTCAACTCTCTCATCCGCGTGTCCATATAAACACGAGCACGCAGTCAGCGTGCATATGCATAGCGTGAGCTAAATAGATGCTTTGCAGAAGTATGAGGTGCGCCGTTGCACGAGGGGCAAAAATTACTACAAGCACTAGTCCAACCTGACTGTTGTATTATACTGTTTTACAGTATATTTTGCATTTGCTGCCTCTTACAATTTCTAGATAGTGCAGTAAAGTTATTAAGAGCATGTTTTTTCATCGATATGCAATTATACATAAATCTAAAGTGTTTAATACAACACCCCCGATCAAAAGCAACCTCTAGTGACATAAAATAAGTCAATGAAAGATGGCACAAACCGACTGTGTAAGCTTCAGAGTTACAGATACAGTGCCGAGCGCGAAGAGAGTAACTGTTAACTGTTATGATGATCCCTAGTGAAGTAGCACGTACGTTGGAGAGCAGTAAAAAAACTGCTACACAATAGTAAGACACACCAGTTTACACAATTGGCATCGAAGAAGATTTCTTAAGCTTCATAAGTAGTTAGCTGCTCTTTAATGCACTTGCTACTTCACTAGGCATTATTATGACAGTTACCTGTGTATCTAGAACCTTTGCAACTGCCACGTAGATTGGGATGAGGCATCAGTAAACGTTTTCTGTTCAATTCCTTGCTGCACCCTCTAAACGAGTGATAGTTTCTCCCTCCTTTTTTCCCTGGCAGAAACGTCACTTCCTCCTTCCACACGCTTTGACCACAAGTGGAAAGCAACAGGGAAAGGGAAAGTGGGAGGTGGCTCAAGTTGTTTGTGGTTATTCTTTCAAACATGAAAATGAACTCGTAAAAATCTAGAAAAAATTCCCAGTACTATTTATAAGGGGAAAAATCCAAATCAAAAAACCGACACAAGCCTTCATAATACATTCTCCAGGAAAAAAAGTAGTGCAGCGTTTGCAACAAGCCTCGATGTACTGTTATACTTTTGACCAGTAGCAGCATAGAATGTGCAGGAAACATGTTATAATTATTAGTGCACGTTAATGCGTCACAGGAAAGAAATGTGTTAATTGCATGAACACGCATGCGCAGTGATTTACATGCATGCATATTATTAAATGCGAGGGTGCACGTAAAGAGTAGCGTGGTACTGCGCTGCGCTACTGCACTCTGGGGAAAATGCTGTAATACCTTGACTAAAGAATATTCCAGTCGTTCTTCAACACCAGTATGTCTCCATTCATCCGTAGGAACAACCTTTTTACTTCCCTGTGCTCTATGACTCTGGAAGTATAATAACAATAACAAGCATAACAATTATACATATTATGAGTGGTTCATGGTAGAAATGGGACAAGCACCCATTAAAAATAAACACCTTGGCACCAGCTGTGGAATGCCACTTCCTGTGTATAAGCACCTATTCAAAAATAAGCACCCAATGAATATACACCCACTTAGTATGCGCACAAAATTAATAGAGCACGCAAAGAGCACACTATAGACATGTGGTAGTCTCTAGGCGGCAGTTTCGCTCATTTACAGGCGCTCTTGATGGCTACTGTTGGTCTTTTTGTGCTGATTTAGGGTCTTTGAGGTTGTGTACGTTGTTTCTATGATGTTTCTCATTTTAACTTTACTATAGGCACTCCATATAAATTAGCACCCTTTGTTTATAAGCATCCACGGAGGCTGCTATTTTCGAAAATAAGAACTGGTGCTTATAATCCTGATTCTACGGTAGTAGCTTACGTAGTATTATATCTTATTTTATATTTGAAGATGCTCATGACCTTAATAACTGAAATATACCATATGAACAACCCTACCTTTCATCTATGATTACACACCTAACTACAACGATTTTTACTATACCAGGATATTAACCAAATATGCTTGATTGCAAAGATAGAGTCATTTTCTTATCTAATCTGGTGGGTTGCGATCGGCGACCATTTATATGCTCTTATGTAGGCGTGCACACTATAGCATATGAATCTTAACATTTCATTCGCTATAACCTGGGCTGCTATGCAAAACAAATTGTGGATTTGATTCTCACACAACCACATTTTCCACTATGGAAGATGAGTAGGCATGGTTTGTTGATAACATGAATGCGGAGAAGAGCGCCAAGGGTTTGTACTTTAGTGCCTTTCACTATAACTATAACCATTGGACACAGACAGTCCAAAAGTTTCTGGGCGGGTGGCTTACTCCACACTGTAGAATCTAACCAATTGAACAATAATGACAAAGAGTGGTCACAACACATTGCTAAGTGTAAACATACAAGCCTCCTTGGTTAGGCAACTGTTAACTGTGACAACTCAAAGATAATGTGACGTCATATCAATATTATACTATATATGTGTAATGCTGAAATCACATGTATTTCCTGCCTAACTATATAATACCTGGTCACTAAAGTGTTTCCTCCCAGACTTATAGTTAAGGGGGGTGTTAAGGTGAAGTGTAAGAAGGACGGACACCTGTTCTTATTTGTTCAAAGAAGGGGGCACTGTGCCCTCTTGGATAAATATAAATACGTGTTGAGATGATATTGGGGATGTGTGATCTAGATGTGTTATCACAATACAATCCCTATCTTGTCTCCTCTCCTTT
>JAODVQ020319066.1:0-12054 GCA_025400075.2 Phenganax stokvisi
CAAAGTTGTTGGACCAAGTATACTCGCCAGTTATCCACTCTATCACATCGTTCAAAACGAGAAATATTGCATCAAAAATCGCCTGTATAAATAGACCTTAAAATAGGAATCATATTTATATATTCCTCGTAAAACTAAACTGCAAATTTTTAAAATGTATTGAATAATTATGTATCCAAGTATCTTTTAAGCTCATATAGATAAGATTGACTTAGAAAATAGAAAGATTCACAAGATATGAAGAGGTGGTTTCTGACTTATCCACCTTTAAGCTAAACGGGCTTCGTACAACCTGCCCCCGGAATTTAATGGGGGCAGGTTGTTCGAAGGAGAATTATCCTTAGCTCAGAATTAATATTTAACCAAGATTTGTGGATAAATATTTCCAATTTTATATAAATAAGCAGTTAAAAACTTTGCTGCAAAATCTACGTTCACCCACAATTAAGCTAACCAGCGTTTGAATAATCGGCACCTGGTATGAACTTGCTATCCATTGAACTAAGAGTTAAGAAATTTATTGCTGATTTATTTATCAATATCTCTAGTTATGCTCGTTGGGTGAAAAGAGGTAGATCCCAGGATCTCTCGGATCTGAAAAAGTTGCGCATAATATATCATTGTGGTATGCTTGTTTGAAAAACTTTCATTTATCTTTATTTCAAACCAATAAAATGTTTGCCTTTACACCTCACTGTGTCACAGATTAGAGACTAACAGATATCCGACTCCCCCAAAATCGCGTATTGAGGTCGATTTTCATGGTCGCTGTATTCCTAGCAAGTGCCCTGAAGAGAGGCATTTATCCCCTCCCCCCCCCGAATACATGATTTTCAAAATGGCGCCCGGGGGCAACGGTCATTGTTTAGAGCACTGGCATAGCCGCTATAAAAATCGACTTACGCCAAAATCATCGGATATGTGTCAGTCTCTAATCTGCATGTGACTGTATGTGTCTTATACTTTACTATCAATAACTACATTTGGTGCAAATATTTCTAATGTTGCAGGACATGATATCATTGGTCGACCTGTTATAGTTATAATAGGAAAACGATTTTCTGACTCCACGATCGATTCTGAACGAGTAAGTGGTCATACTTTACTGTTAAAGCAACAAGGTTTTCATCAAAAAACCTGGCCAACGTACTTGAAAAAAAAGTCTTAAAATTTAGAATTTTTTCTAAAACTATGGAAGTAGCTACAAGTGAAAACACAAGCGAACACAAAAATTGAAACAGAAATCAAGTTTTTTCAAGAGCGAAAGAGTTTTACTCGTAGTTTGTTTATTTTTGTTATATTTTGGGTTTTATTGAAGTATCTTGAACTTTTTGATAAAAGTCCACTATAGTACTTGCTCTCTTATTCATGTGTAAGTCTATAAGCTCTCCAAAATGTCAAAAACAAAGCTGTAATTTGATTACGTATAAAGGCTTTCTAGATTTAACATTGTTTCCTATTAATTTTGTAGCTTCTGGGTTATGCCTGTGGAATGCTTGACAGACTAGTCAACCAGGAATATAATTTAGTTTACTTTGATACAATGTGCTTGGCAGAAAATCATCCAGCTTCAAGTTTTATTAAATATGTTTATAGAATGCTAGATGATAAGTAAGTGGATATAAAACATATTTCCTCTATATAGTTTGTATAATAAACAACTCTTTTAGCTTAAAACGGAAAAGCTTTCAAAGAAAATGACCGATTAATTGTCACAGCTTTTGCATGCTTTTCTGATTCTTTAAATATTTTCAATTTCTTTTCTAGATATGAAAGGAATTCAAAACGTTTCTTTGTGGTGATCCTTTAGATATTCTCAATTTCTTTTTCTAGATATGAAAGGAATTTAAAAAGTTTCTTTGTGGTGCATCCCACGTTCCGTACAAAATTCATGACATGGTGGTTTACAACATTCACGGCGCCTGAAATCAAGCACAAAGTTCGTTTTCTCACCGGTGTTGAGTTTCTTTACGACTTCCTAAGTCCTGAGCAACTGGATGTTCCGAAGTTTGTTATGGATTGTGATACGCGGGTTAGTGTATGCATGTAACTTGGTTTTTTGTTCATATGTTTATATGTCTAAGTACATGCTTGCTCGCTTGTTTTTTCTTGTATTTCCAATATTCTATTCACCGTTTTGCGACGCTGGATTATAGTCTTATATACAGCAAAATGTTATTTAATTGTTCTTTATGAATATCAAGTTAATTACCTTTTCATTGATATTTCTATAAGTGGTGATAATTATTTTTGGTAAAAGCGTTACAGTATACTTGGCTCATATGATATTGTAGCAAGATCTATGGTTTCTAATGAGCTGGGTATCACTTTATGTTTTGTTGAACCGGTATCGTGCTGTAGTATTTTTCACAGTATCACTGCTATTTTAGCCTTCTACTTGTTTACGGAAACACTCGACGTCATCTTCAGTTTTCTTAGCAACTCCTCTAGCTTATAAAGAATGCCAAACTCTTTTCCATCCAAGAAGAACGCGTTCGGATTTTTTATTCAAAGAATCGCAAGACATTATAAAAGATCTTGAGATGTTTTGAGATGTTAGTGATTTCAAAGATTTTTTAAGATTTCAAACAGACACTTTTTGATTCTCATAGATTTATTTGTTTTTTTTGAGATTTTTCCAAAGATTCTTAGGATTTTCGCAATATTTTTCTGATTTTAGACTTTCATGGATTTTATAATACTTTGTCAAGATTTTCAAAGATTTTTTTGACATTTTTTTAAAAGTTTTTTGTGTAGGTGCATGCGCGAGATTTTTTCGTGTCATATGCCCCTTGGACATATTTATTCGAAATATAGCCCATAAACTTCGCCGAAATTTCAGTTTTGTTTTGTTTTTCATGGTTATTTGAATTTGTTTGTGCATGGTGAAGACATACGTATAGTCATTGCAAAAAGATTTGGTTTAGAGACTTAATCAAAGTCTTTGTTCCTTCTTTCTTTTTTCATGTTTATTTACCTCATCCAAGAAGTCTTGCATTGCTCAAACTTGTCAAGACATTAGAAATGTATATTATGTTTACTCTAAACTTTTTTACTGGAAATCTCATGCATCTATTTGAATGGCTAATCAAAATTGCCCTTGCTTTAATTAGTTTTTGCGTGGTTAGTTTAGGAAAAAATAGATTTTCTTTAATATTTATCTTGTATAAGCAAACATTGGGTAGGAATTCAAATAAATCTGAAGCCTGTTTAATCAACGCAATGATTAATTGCCCTTTCGTGGTTTTTCTTTGAGATCTATTCATATCAGTTTGCGAATACTCAAGACGGAGTAAAATCTTATACAACTTGACAGTATATCGTACTGAATTCATCCGCAATATCTTAATGACTACATTGTCGGTCACTATTAATGAGTGAAATTTCTTTTTATAATATTCGTTCAGTTGTAACTGGAGTGTGATGTTCCAAGAGTTCGCTAGAGGCGGACTTTTCCTCGCGGAAAATAATCTAGCAACATGATTAGTTCCTTTAAGACTTTTTCGTGGTGGATAGATTGCTAGCCAATCAGTTTGGTTGATTTATTTTCCGCATGGGAAATTCTGCCTGGTGGAAAACCGGTTTTAGAAAGTGGATCTTGTGACAATTGTTTTGCCGCTATTATTTTAGTTTTACCAGTTTATTTTATCCTGTTTAGCAAATTGGTCATCTGCGTATTGTAGTGAAAAAATAGTAGTATGCCTACGGGAAAAAAAATAGACTGTGGCAACAACTTATTAATATTCAATATTTCAGATGAATGGCGTGAATTATCACACCAGCTGGAGACCGCAGACCAATACAGAATTATAGAGGGCTCAACGAATACGGTATTTTACACTACTACTTCATATCCAATTAAATTTATTTTAAATAATATAAAAATGAGTAATGCTGGGGGTGTGTGATTGATATATGGAGACAAAGGTTGAATATATTCTCAGTGATTTGAATTTATTCAATGCGATCCCAATTGGACGTTGGTAAATGTAGTGAGTCCTATAAAGGTTGTTTTCATTCATGTGATTTTGATGTGTTAGATTTTACGGGCATGCAAGCATGTCAAAAATGACCGTTGAAAACATTTCAGTTGACTTCAACGATATAGTTTAAGACAAAAGGTTTGCTTTCTTTAATTTCTTGTTGTGCGATCCACTAAAAAGGAAGAATCGTCAACAAAAACGTGGCTTGCGCTTCATTTGTTTCAAAATCACATGATTGCAAAGAACTTATTTCAGTGGCTCTGGATTAAGCGCACACCTTCCTAGCGGACACAATGCTATTGTTGCGTCCTGGTATTAGTATTTCTCTAGTTAAATTCAAAATCCTCAATCTTAAACGGTCGCCTTGATAATGCGGCGATGTTCGTTTGATCCACGTGTACACTACTGCATGTACTTAAGAGTATAGTGTATTCCCAGTTTGTGTTTATTTTTCTCATTGCGTAATGTCTTGCATAATCTGTTATATTACGTTTATGATAAGTTTGCTCATGAAGGAGTTTTAGGAAGGTGGTGCTATTATTCCGAAAACATTTTGCGCTACTGACTGGGAGATAATGTTTCCCCCTAAAGCGGTTTTGTGCACGGGTATCGTGGGGAAAAAGAGGATAACGCTCATGCGCAATTGACAGTATATAGATTTGGTTGATTCGAGTCTTTAATGTATACTGTAGACATAAAAAAATTTAGTTATTTGTCTGTGTGGTGGCACCGTAGTCGTGACACCTAATCGCTTGATAGAAGCCCAAGTTGATATAAACCATGCATTAGATGTCATTAGTTCTTCCTGGTTATAAAATAAAATGAATATTGGTTATAAACATACAGACCAATTTTTTTCCATTTTTTTTACTTTTCTATATTCTTCTACTGCAAGTTTTTTTACTTCAAGCAATGTATAGTACAATTAAGAGTAGTGTCACATAAATATATATACACACTCCATACCTCAAGTCAAAAAATTATAAACTTTCCTACTGAAAAAATAACTCACCGAACTTATGAAAGGCAAAGCATTAAAAAAAAACAACCTCTGCCATTCATTATGGCCAAAACAGAAAAATATGCATACCTATAATTACATGCATACAAGTTATCGCGTTAGCTGCTGACTTGAAGCATTCTCACATATTCATTATTTCCAGTTGTATGCAATTATTTATATTACCGGTTTGAAGAACAAAGCAGGCAAGAAAAAAAGAAAACTTCACAGAAATGTTTACATAAGGAAAAATCTCTGAATAAAATAGAAAATAGAACGAGCACTCATGCTTCTTACCAGAAAACCTGAATTTCTTGCCGCGTGTTATATTTTAAATTTGTTGCATTTTTTAGTCCTATAAGTTTTATATTTTATACATGTGCGACTGTTCTTAATTATATACAAGAATGATTGAATTTTTGCGTTATTTTTAAAGCAGTTACATTTCATTATATTTTGTATTTACAATTCCCCTTTAGATAAAATATTCCTATAAATGGATGCTTTATTAGAAATATGTCCTGGCTATCTATTAATTCGACTAGAACGGCCTATACCTAAAAGTTTTTATTATATATTTTAAAGAGTATGTATTATATATTATATATTATAAATTATTGAATATATTAGAACTGA
Source organism: Phenganax stokvisi (assembly GCA_025400075.2). Taxonomy (NCBI): domain Eukaryota; kingdom Metazoa; phylum Cnidaria; class Anthozoa; order Malacalcyonacea; family Clavulariidae; genus Phenganax; species Phenganax stokvisi. Next base: position 5,620 of record JAODVQ020319066.1, read on the forward strand.
ATTTACTTCTGATGGAGTATAACTGGGGGTTTTCAGCGCAATTTATCAATTTTTCTTTTGTTTTATTTTCTTTGTCAAATGTTTATTCAAGGCAGATATATGTTGAAATATAGTTTATTTCAATTTGTAAGCCAAGAACAAAGCTATAACATTTCTTTTTTTGACTTTGTCGTATAGAGGATTGTAAAAGCTTTAATCTTCCACCATTTGCTGTCATCCTTAGTGAAACCGGTATATATATGAATATTAAGAAGCTCAACGTTTGATATTGTATCAGATGTACGTATATAGATGATACTACAAGTACGTTTTGAAATATTATAATAGAGAAAACGAACTCAGCCTCGTAGCTCAGTACTAAGAGAAACAGCTTTTTGACTTTTAAAGACATTGAGTTCAAATCCGTATGTGCATCGTTAGTTTGCCATAGTGTGTTGATCACCCGAACAGACTTGTAACACGAACTAGTTTTTGTTTCAATTTAATATATTAATGTTCATGCCCCTCCCCCATTCCCTTGCCAAGCAGCTGTTACATCCTTCGCCCACACGGTTGACGTCCGTTATCTATTTGTGGACAATATTTGTATCCCGAGCAGGTGGCGAAAGAAGCCGTTACGCCCTCGAGTAATACGCGAGCTATTGTCTAATAAGACCGAACTGCTCCGAAGTAGTATTGCTTCCTATAATTAGTAAATTCGAGAATCATTTGATATACGAGCAGCTGGCGATTGACGCCGAACGTTAGTTATCCGCCTACGAGTTTCTCCCGAACTATTTTGGTTGCTGTTGGCGAGCTGTTCCGATCTATTGGATGATCGACACGATTCCTTATTCCGCGCAGTCAAATATCTTTCCAACAATAGGTTATAATAGTTGTTTCTTCGCTTGAGTTATACTTTTCCTTGAAAGATATCGGAACACATGTTGGAAGAAAATGTTTTGATGGTGTGCCGTATTTAATAGTTTCGTGCCTCCTACACTAATTTGCCCGCGTGAGCTTTCCAGAAACCTGAACCAGATGCTGTTTTCTTTTTGTTCCCAAGAGACTTTTTCGTGAACTGCATAGTCAGCTAACAGTTTTGTATCTGCTCTTGTTCCCAAACAAGGGATTGCGCAAGTACAGTTGCCAAGAAAAATTGTTTCTTTGCTCGATAAATGTTCTTAATATATAATCCTTTTACTGTAACAGTCTAATATATGTAGCTCAATATTAGTACTATCAAGCGTTAAGTTGAATGTAGTACTCTGAAGTATTCTTCAAGGATCTCGTCCAAACGTTTGTGATTAAGTGGATGTACTGGAAAAAGTATTGAAACTGTTTCAGCTACATGATTTGACGGAACAAAGTCTCTCAGTTATCCAGTCTATAGTATATTCCAGCGGAAGGAAAATTTCTTTAGAAATCGCCAGTTTTAAAAGGTGTTATGTTTGATCTGTAAAGTTTAACTTGCGCTGACTAATCCCACGTTGCTGTATGCTGTATTTTAAATTCAAACTAGCGCAGAGATTTTGTTGTGTGATTCTAAACCTCGATTGAACTTTGTATGTATTTTAAAAAAAACTGTGGTGTCATAAGATCTTGCCTACGCCTGACTCCTTTTGAAGCAATTTGAAAACGTTTAGTCTGCGTTTTATAATAAGATATTGAATTAATAATGTTGCTTTTTAATGAACATTGCGTTATATTGGCCAACTATGTTGTTCTTTATATAGCCGTCATTGCATGAAAAGAAATCGTTCAATATCTTTTTCGTCAAAAATTCTGTTTGCGTTGATCTTACGTTCGCGAAACAGCTCTATTGAAAATGTCGACGATGAGCAATTACATAAAATAACCAACGGGGGCAAAAAATTCAAGAAGTTGCACCATTTTCGTATTCTTACAATCGATAAGTGACGTAATGGAGCGGATGTCTTGTGCAGGTTACTTCCGGCTGATTGATTTCGTCACGCGTTAATTGGTCTGTTATTTGTTACTACGCAATGATTGTGTGTCTTGGCCAATCACAGTGCAGCAATGTAAACAAGTCGAAAACACTCAGAGTGTAGGAAAGCTTCAGCACTTCTCCTGGCACTTCGCTATCGAAGTTCAAGTCGTATAATTTCCCAATTTGTTCAACCGTAGCGAACAAACTTAAAGCCCTATCAACTGCGTCCACAATCAAAGCTCTCAACCACCTCGAACAGAAGACACCAAAGCCATGGAAGAATTTAAAACCCTGCCTGAAAGTGAAGCGAAACGATTCGCCGTGCTGACATACGAGCAAGTCGTCCGCTTGGGAGAAGTGCTAAGCCGAACAGTGGAAATTCACGGCCGTGGAAACTTTCCAACCATTCAAGTTATGTTAAAAGACCTCGTCGAAGCCGTATCGTCTCGTCTCCGCGAAAAAGACGTGAAACTCTGCGATATTCGCCTGAACGGCGGTGCTGCAAGTTTCGTTCTGTGTAAAGACAAGAAGTACATTTTTAATGATCTGGACTTGATATTCGGTGTGGACCTCACTTGTCCGCAACGAATTCATATGATTTTCGACGTTGTAATGGAAGCCCTAACTGATTTCTTGCCTGAGGGAGTGAGCAAGAATCGTATGTGCAGTGCGACGTTGAAAGACGCATACGTGAAAAAGCTGGTGAAGGTTACGGACGACTCAAATCGTTGGTCTTTAATTTCTCTCTCCAACAATGACGGTCGAAACGTTGATCTGAAATTTGTCGACACGATGAAGCGACCTTTCGAATTCTCCATTGATTCATTTCAAATTAACTTGGACTCATTGCTGAGCTTTTTTAAGCTCTCGACTCTTCCGATCAAGTCGAATTTTTTCCCCACTGTTCTGGCCGAGTCTGTGTATGGGGATATCGGAATTGCGTTACATCATTTGGACAATCGATTAATTGCGACCCGAAATCCAGAGGAAATTCGCGGCGGTGGTCTCCTAAAGTATTGTAATCTGCTGGTGAAGAGGTACACCCCTGAGGATCGCAAAGAGATCAGAAATATGGAATGCTACATGTGCAGTCGATTCTTCATTGATTTTGGAGATATTGACACCCAAGTGAAAAAACTACAGAAATACTTGCAAGACCACTTTCATGGTGAAGAGCGCGTGAAGTGTGAATACCTGCGGATCTTGCACCGTACCATCGCGAGGTCTACTGTATGTCTCATGAATCATGAACGTGAACAGACTTTGATGTTTATCGAACAGATGGCAAACAGTATCGAGCATGGATTGCTTGAAATGAACTACTACTTCCGACCAATGCCTCACACTCGATTTCAACCAAACTACTACAAAGGGCCAAACTTCAGACACCATCACCATCATCATAATAACCATCATCGATATCGATTCTTACCCCCTTGCCACCACCACCAAATGTCAACTCTAGCCCCAATGGCTAGCTAAGCGTTGCACCTGCTACCTACACCGTTTCGAAATATTCAGTAACGTTCCTCGACACTGGATCACTTTCATCTTGCTATCACTAGCTTGGAACTGTTTGAAAGCCTTATATATGGGCTACTGTATGTTGGGATTTAACTATATCTATGGCTTTCTGTATGCTGCCATATATTTAGGCTATACTGTATAGAGTGTGTACTATTTGGTTGATGCTAGCGGAACATCCTATGCGGTTTGTTTGCATAAGGACAAAGGAAACAGAACCTTTAAATTGTGTTCTGATCGTTTTAGAGCTTCCACTCGAAGCTCCATTTCAAATTTTGTGTTAATGATGGCATAGTTTTTAAACCTGGCTCGTTTGGTTTCGTTGCCAAACTTGAAATTGAAAGTTGGTATGATCTGAAGTGACATCACTTCTTTTCAACATATTTTTGAAACCTAATCTGTAGTACCGCTTCAGCAATCCGCTGACGGCGGCTAATAGCACTAGTTTTGTAAAAAGACAAACTAAAAACTGTCAATAAAAAAATAAAAGCCAAATATATGTTTTATTTTTACGTAGAATTTGTTTTAACTTTGGATCGGGAGCCTCGGGCGAATACCTGGGTCATATTTCAGCTTGTTTTTATCAGCCTTCGGACATGTTACGAAAAGGCAGCTGACTCGCATTTCCAGTAATTTCCCCTTTTTTCTTCAAAGTGGTTATTGGCAGTTTGAATGCAGTAAGACGAAAATGATCCATATCTATAAACTGGAGCCCAAAGCAAATTGTTCAAAATTATAGTACAATCTAATTTACTGATGTTGCCTGGTGCTTCATATTTTAGTTGGAAGTTCTTTGCATAGTTTGCCTGCATTCATATTGCTATGGTAGTCAATTGTTCACTTCACAGAGTTCCTCTTTGCCTATTTTTCACTTTTCTCTTGGAAAACAGACATAAGAAAAACTTTATTGTTAAAATATAATGCAGCACTGCTGTACATGATATTTAAGTGTTTTCATAAAGAAAATTTCTGGGCATTTAAATATGGCCACATTTTTCCTCTCGACTACTTTCAGTTTTTACGAAGCTGACAACATAGCCGGAAAGTGGCACTTTACATGCAAATAACGCCTACTGCTTTGAAAGATGGCCCTTCAACTCGATGAGGCACAGCTAGATACACTCAAGCTATAATAGTGACGCGGCTTCTTCTTTCAATGCATAGCTACACGTAGTGCTGTAAAAATAGTTTAAGACCTTCAGATACCTTGGTTAAACTATTACAATACCAACGAAGGGGACCGCCATATTATTTGACAGATCTGGGTTCAAAATCCCAGCTTTATATTGACAAACAGTTAGTTTTATACAATACTTTCATGATATAATTTCTGAAAAAGATCTCAAACCGTGTGGCGTGAAAATTGTTCATGTATAAAATGTAGTACGCGGCGGCTTAATATTTAGCCGGTAAGAGATACACATTATCACTTGAAATCTTGATGATTGCAACCTTTTGTCAACTAAAGTTATTATCAGCGTATGTAATCATAAATATAATATTCATTTAAACTATATATTGTCAAACAGCTTATTGCTAAAAAAGCCTTCTATATGACGTTTTCTCACAGAAACTCTTATGGCAGTTCTAAATGAGCTCAACTGTGAATCTTTTTAAGAGCTTCAACGTATAAGGCAATATATGTTCATGTATATTTCTGTTTATTTTTTTTAACAATTTTGTTTTGTCTGAGGCTACCCAAATATCTTATTATCAGTTCACATAAAATAAAATATTCATTGGCATGTTAGACGAAAGAAGTCTATTCAAATTTAAATTGCAACACTTTTGAGGAATCATGCGGAAGTTATACAGTGCCATTCTCCAAGAGGCGTATCCTGGTAGGATCTTTAAAAGAAAGGCTATTGCTGTTGGGCTAAAGCTCTGTACAGAATTCGTTAAAGAGTTTTTTCAACCTTGACTGGAATTTCTGTAGCCAGTTAACACGCCCACGGTCACTGCAATTCTTGTATCTCTGACAACTGACAGCCTTTTATGTTGAAGTGCTGAGTTAGACAAAGACTTGAACAATTTTCCTCTTTTTCATTTGATGCCAGATGCATAAACAGTGAATATCTTTGCTTTCAATAAAGTTTGATACACTTGCGTGCCAGATGTGCTTTTTGAACCTCGTTTTTGACTAATAATTTCCCCAACTCTATAATATAATGACATAGATGGATTTTGCTTGTCAGCAGATGGTGGCCAACTGGCAGTTAATAGAAAATGATACTAGTTATTTGCATTAGAGGTACAGAAGAAGTCTTGTACGTGATGGAAAAAAAACGCGTGCATATGAGCAGGTTTCATTTCGTTTAAGCACAAACGTCGTAATTAATTGACCACTTTCGCAGCTTAAGATTACTAAAAGACACCTACGATCCATTGCTCTATGGCTTGCATGATTCTTAATTTAATTCCGGAGCAAAACTTCCTTCTTTACATCATGTACTGTACTGTTGGTATCAATTTCCTTTATTTCGTCCACTTTTTCAACCCACTCGTTTTAGGTAATATGGGTTTCCTCCCACTGCTTTGTCTGCACATAAAATACTTGTCCTTAAAACAATGAGAATATTTACTGAATTTAAAAACTGTCATCACCTTAACCTTAACATTGTTGAGAGGCAAAAGCTTAACCCGACGAAATAAATTAAACTAAACAGCCCGAGTCTTCTGAACAAAGTAGAGGCACAAATAAAAGCCTTGCAGTAGGTGTTTCTTAGAAACCATCTATGGCTGGTTTTACTGGGTGATGTTGGATGACAACAGATGGTGGAGGACAACTTGAAATTGTCATGAAAAAATGATGTAGTTTTGTACGTAGTGAAATCTGATGTGCTAATAAAATGAAGTAGAAACGTTTTAAGTTGTCCACAACCACTGCCCTCTGAGGCTTACTAAAGCCACCCATATGAAAATACGAACACAACTCTGTGTCGCGGAGTTTGTCTCTAACATAAACGTTTAGCTTTTGTAAG
>JAODVQ020319173.1:0-12054 GCA_025400075.2 Phenganax stokvisi
TCAGCTACCATGATTGATTTATTTTTCACAAACAAACGAGAAAACATTTTGCGATGAGGAGTGGTTCACCTTGGAATAGTGAAATTAAGTTGAGAAACAAATTAAAGCTGAGGTATTGTTTCTAGTGCAGTTATAGATATTAAATTCGCGAGAAATACAGAAATACAACCCTCTATAATGAATGGGAGGTAGCTTAAATTTGTCGAACATGTGGCGTTTAAATCTGCCTTAAATGAGACAAAATGTATATCTCCATGACATTTGAATTTTACAGATGTATGCCCGTTGGTGATGAATTTGCTGAATGAAATGACATTGGAGACCAATCTAGAATGTGGTCACAGATGTTTGCAGGATGTTTTCTGTGCGGGGTACAGCTACAAGGAAAAACTATCAGAGAAAATGGCAAACTGCCAATTGACCAACAAACTTGACCATGATTTTTACAGTTGCAAACAAAAAGGCAGAGGATGGGATTTTTATCATCCAATTCAAGCTAGAGAGGTAGATTGATACTTAGCAACATTGTCTTGGTGAAAATAACCCGCAAAAGCTAAGGCCTCTAGTGCACTTTTTAATAGTAAGTTAGTAGCAAAGTTTTTTCCTACAAAAAAGCTTGTATAGGTTGATTTGTAGAACGATGTTGGAGGGGCCTAAAAGTGTTTTTTCTATGCATAAATTTTTAGTCGGAAATTAAGCTACAGCTAGCCTTGACCTCTTTGCAGCATATCAATTTATCAACCCAATTGAAGCAAGAGAGGTAAAAGATGAAAACTCAGTGCCGATTGACAATATCTTAATCCAAAAACCACACAAGTAAAGCTATAGAGCTAGCTTTAACCTGTTTACAAACATGAAATTGTTTTAAGAAAGCATGCAGAAGATATGTTGCAAGGCTTATCTTAATTGCCGTGAAGATTCCAGTTTCTGTGTTGGATTCTTAGGTCCTGTTCTTACTTGTGCGTGTACCATTGTCTACTGTTGTGGTGTAAGGTTTTCTGGAAAGAAATAAAAGTTGGTGCATAACACCACGATATCGCGCATTGCTGTAAAATATATATATTTGGTGGATGGGAAGATATCTAATTTACAATATCGTATAGCATTTTTGTGTATTAAAATTTTGTGTTTGTTCTTGCTCTAGGTTCCTTGCAACAAAATTAAAAACTGTGAAAATGGTGGAAAGACTGTTATTGATTTGAAGCATGGACCAAGCTCGCTTGCTTACAGATGTGAATGTCAAAAAGGGTACATTGGAGAACTTTGTGAAACTGGTAGGTTGCACGTTTTTATTCATGATAAAATCATAATCAAATCACATAATAAAACGCACTGGGTAAATTAATCCACCAACAAGGTAGAGAAAAGCGCTTTAATTGCGACTGCTAAAAATAATAATACCCACCGACGATTTGCGCCATCAAGGGAATCACAAGCCGAAGCTGGAGTTTCAATTTTTAGTGCAAAGTTTCTTTTGAACTTTGCAGTATTGTGATGAGTGGCGAAAATTTGCATCAGTCAGTCATACAGTCATTGTGCAAATTTTCCGGGGGGTGTAAGCAGGTATTTCTTGTGCATACTTTTATTATAATGTTAATCAATTGTATGTGCACGTTTCTTCGTTTTCGCTGATATTGCCATCGAACATGTGCTTCGAAAAATATTACATATTCTCTGTGCACTAATAGCGGAAGTCGTAGGGGTGAGACGAATAACATGCGATGTGAGCTTGATTCCTACAGCTTTACACTTGCTAAAGTTGCTATTATTAAAGCTGGACTATGTTACGAGTTTTTGCTGCTGCAAACGAATTAAGACTCTGTAAAACGAAAACTCAAAGCAATGAGTTGTACTTGTGTTCTGTAGTGTTGAGCTATTGACACTCTTTATTGTCATAAATAATATTTCCAATCGTCTTTAATTGTTTAGTCTTGGCGTTTGTTGCCATCTTAAATGATATTTTATACATTCAGCGCAAACGCAAACGTTAGAACGATACACCGAACAAAACGTTTTCACACTGCAATACGAGAAAAAAGCGAAAATTTGAAACTAAAGTTTATTAGTATCGAATTCCAGACAGTCAGTGCCGCAACGTAGACTTGCGTTAGTCACATATAGACTGCACATTTGTGGCTAAGTCAATGGAGCAAAAATGTGCGACTGAAGTCAATTGCATTTGAACATAGTCGACGATAAATAGGAAAGTTTACATTTATCAGTCAGGGATAGAAAAGTGCTGTTATGTTATTACTGAGATTTTCATAGTATGGTTATAAGATTGTGGAGTTTAATTGTCATTCAAATTTCAAAATAGCTGATTCTTGGCACTTCTTGCTATTCTGCTATAATTATTGCAGCATTATGTGTAGCTACAAACAAACAGCACAGAAGGACATGCAACTAGATTGATGAGAACAATTATTGTAGCACTGTTGGCAAACTAAAACTAACCGAAACGTGTCTTGTTATTAAATTATAACGTAGTTGTTACTACATGCCCAAGCATCTATAAATAATGAATTAAAGTCTGCAATAATAAGTCAGGATATTGCACATAGCTGTTTTATAGTTATAGTGGGTAGGCGCTTGTTGTTCGAATAGGTTGTTGTGACTGCAAGTTCCATAAACACTCCAGCGCTAACTAGTATGCTGCTGACTGATGTTGAGGTTCTGACCAAAAATCAGCCATTTACATAATTTGAAATGGGCGCCATTAGATACAGTCAGCAAATTTTAAGCAAGGACGTGATTACTAAGCACTGCATCAAGGAAATAAGTTGCAGTTAGATAATACAAGTTATATAATAATCAGGAGCACACATTCCAAAAAATTGCGGATTCCTATGCTCTGTGTCCGACTTTTGTGGTGCTTGAGTGGAGGGGCGCAGGGAACTTTGTAAGTTTGGGGGACCCACCTTCACAAGACACCTTCATGCTTGGCGCCAAACGGTAAAAGTTTGAAAATTTTATAGCTTTAGATCGCCGGAAGTGACCGTTTTCAAGCACTTTTGTATTACATGAATGTCATTTATGGGAACCCGTGCCTCCATGCCATCCTCCGCTTCCTAAGCCACTATATGAATTTTATTTTCCAAAAAATTTCCAACTGCTTTAAAAAACCGAGATGATGAAATAAAATACCGCATTTGCCTAAGTTGGGACTCCGTGGGTGCTTCTTGTGATCGGATTGCATTACGTTGGCTGAACTGTTTGCGATGCAGAAGTTTATTATTTGCTGCTAGCACACCACGATTGGTATCTTCGTTTGTGTTGAGTTCTTTTATTTTCATGTTATTCCATTTCCACTACAAATAGATATCCACCTTTTTCGCCTTTGACACAAATAATATTGTCTTGCAGGTTTTAGCCGAACCGACTCTGTCCGTCCCACACAGATTTCCGGACCGACTTTTAAATGCATTTCATAAAACCTGGAGGTTGTCACACCCTTCCCCCTAGTGTGCACCCCTGATAATAATGGCTAAGCATATTTCCGTTCAATAAGTTTTTAGTACTTAAATGGGGACGGAGACTGCATGAAGTGCGATTAGTTGGTCGCATAACTAAATGGTCTCTATACTGCACAGCCAGAACTGCACGCGTGTAACAAGTACAGATCGCAACGACGCCTTTCAATCGATAGCAGTGTGGTTATAATGTGAATGAAGAGTGTGGCATGGTCAGGGTAGTGTATTGCACTATAGTGGTGGATAAGTATACGACAGACATAGACTCAGAGACAGCTATCTTGGGTGAGTAATACTCAATAGCTGGGATTCAACAGAGTGTGGCGGCTAAAATGCTGTAAGATCTTAGAAACTTTGCACTATCCATGGATCCCTAGTTATGTATCTGTATGCATAATGTAACACAACTCAAATTACAATTTCTTGGTGAAGAACTGTTGTTTTTCTCTTTTCTAACCTACCAGCAGATCATCAAAATTAGCAGCACTTCGTTCAAAAATATTTTGCTAAATATTTTTTTGTCGGGTGAACCCCGACAATAGTCTGAAAAGTTGGTGTACACGTACTTGCAGGTAGAGACAAGCTGGATGATATATGTAAATTAGTCGCTTATTCTGATTGTGATTCAAAAGCTCCTAAATTCGTATTCTCAGTATTCTCTTTTTAAAGTACTTTATATTACGTTTACTTTTGCTTTTAAAGTAACTACAACACGACAAAGAAATCCTGAGTATGACTTATTCAAGAATTTTGAGTAATGCTAGAGAGCAGAGAAAACAGTGCACGGCTTTGTGCCGGGTGAATGTTCTACTTCCGATCAGCTACCTATGCCAATGCACATCAGCGGATAAAAAAACAAGTAGCCAAGTTCGATTCTCTTGTAAGATTTTTATATTGGGGTTTTCAAACAAATGATAGTATACAAGAAAAAAAAAATTCTGACACATTCCATTCTCACTGTATTATCGGAGGTATTCACCCCCTGTGCGACGTCACACACGTGCCCAAACTTGACCAAACGTGTTCAAACACGTGGCGACTAAATATATTGGGTGACATCATCAACTAAATTTATCGGGCACGCCCAGACATGTAGACGTGAAGTAGAAAAACATTCGCAAAACGAAATCTATTTATTTTGTTTTTACACTCAATAAAAAGCTAACAGAAAAGTATTGTTTTACTGAATAAAGGAGTGGTGTTTATTTTGATTTTTCACATAATAAAAGAAATCTGTATTTACTTCGTTTTTACACTCAACAAAGAGCTCCTCACTTACCTAAGTAATTGAGGATCAAGATGAGAATGTATAACATTGAATGGCTTAGTCCAACAAAAGCAGTGAATCACTGCTACAGATGTTTATCAAAAGATTTTAAAATTTTAAATAGTAATCACAGAGTTGGTACACAGTGTTATACTCTAAATTATAATTTAAATTATTATGTTTACAGCTATAATGAGCCTAGTAGAATACCGAAGAAATAGAATTGGTTGGGTATGCCACGTAATATTAGAAAAAGAGTATTCAAAGATGTTATATATCAATATGAGATGAAGAAGCATTTTAAAATAACAGGAATTAAAAAGTTTGATGGGTATATAAGAAAAAATGACTTTTGGAATAAAACAATATCTGAGATATTTCAAGATCCAAAAATAGAAAAAACTTGCAGTATGATAAACTTTATCCAATGTAGACTTATCCTTAAAAATCTTAAACACTATAAATGTTTAAATAAATTTAAATGAAAAATTTTAGAAGAGTTTAATGAAATATTAAAGAAATTTAACGAACAAAAAACGTATAAAATATTAAAAATGAAGTATGTTTTATACCTAAAATTGTAGGAATGTGGGCTTTATTCTCCAATAAGTATGTTTCCAGAAGTAAATTTTCGAGCAGATCCTTTTGTAGACAATGCTTTAGAATATAAAACTGTTATAACTGAAGAATGGAAGAAAAAAAGCTGGTTATAAATATCAAAACTTACGTAAATCTACTTATAAAATTATTGGTAAACTAAGAGCAAATGGACACTCTTATGACGCTTCTATTATGAGCTATATTACAACTAAAAAAAACTGATTATAAAGAAAAAGATGCAGAATATTGCAAAGAACTAAATCGTAAGAAGAAGCTATTAAAAGACGTTCAAACTGAAAAAGAAACAATCAAAAACAATATAAAAGAATTAATAGCTTATAATACAAATAGCGGATCAAAAACAATGGCTAGATTACTTTACGAGGAGATGACGGGGGAAACCACCCAAGCAAAACTTTGTGATAGACTTTTTGAAGAATCTGATTGTATATTTGAGTGGGATGACTTACAGCCTATTGAATCAGAACCAACTGCTGAATCAGATAAGCAAAACTTAGAAAATGAATTTGCGGAAGATAAAGACTTTAATGAATTTTGGACTAAAGACTTAGAAAAAGAATTTTGTAAAGATGAAGATTTTGAATATGAATTTAAGAAAAATTGTAAAACTGAAGACGATATAGATAAATTTTGTAGGGAGTATTTAATTGAGTTTTCTGATGAATATTAAACAGAAAACATAACTTTTATATAATAAATGGAAGACCAACACTGTATACGCAAAGAACTTTTAAAACTTGCAGACGCAAAAGAAATGAAACACTCGATGACCTACATTAAGAAAGCTTCAGACAAGACTCTGGATAAAATATACAAAGACTACCAACGCGTGCCACTGAATGAGACAAATGAAATGTTGACAGACACAATAATAGGAAAATTCTCAGACCTCATGCATCATCTTGAAATGATTGACAACTCTACTAAGCTAGGTAAGAAACTTGCAGAAAACAAACCGTTTAGAAAAGATATAAAACTTATCTTAGAATACATTACACCCTGCATTCCTCTAGTTGGCGTTTTAACTGGTAGAGTAATTGTGGGTAAACACGTAGTAAATAAAAAAATTAGTTCTGAACAGAAAAGCACTGTTTCACCAAATAATAAAGAATGTTCACCAACAACAAAAGACTCACAGACGGAACAAACAGATAGGCTAAAGACCCAGGAAAAATAGCTGAGATCTCAAACAAAATAAAAACAAAAACAAAACAGAAGAAGTCTTTAGACACTAAAGCTAAACGCCATCCATTTATTATAGTCATTGTTGGACCTACTTTTTGTGGTAAGACCCACTTTATGCTTAAATTGCTACAGGATGAGTGTTTTGGTTATTTTAATTATATATTTTTATGTTGTCCAACATATGAGGGGAACGATGCTTATGAAGATTGGCCATATGGGAAGGAAGAAAATATCTATATTATAAACTGCAAACAAGAAGAAGTAGAATCATATCTGGAGGAGGTCATAGAGTTACGTAAGGGAATGAGGTGGCTTATTATTTTTGATGATTATGCTTCTGATAGATTTGTGAAAGATAGATGTTCAAGTCTTATAAAATTAGCATTTTCCGGAAAACATGTTGGTTTTAGTATAATTATGATTACTCAACAGCTTACATCGATTGCCAAACCTTTTTGTGAGAATGTTTCCAGACTTATTACATTTTTCAACCCAAATAAAAAAGATAGGACAACAATTTTTGAAGAATACCTATATGGCGTTTCTAAAGAAGAAAAACTTATTATTTTAAACAAGCTGCGAAGTATAGACTTTTGTAAGTTGGACATATCCCTAAGACGTCCATTTAATTATTCAGTTGGCTGACCAGTAATGTCAGTATTGACATCATCTGTTACTTTCAAGTCACTTAAAAGTTTAATCTCATCCGATTCTGAGAATTCTTCAGTTCTCAAAATCGTAATAATCTGATTACAAATCTTCTTATAATTTGTACTAGAAAATTTAATAAGATTCTTGTAGTTTTGTATGGCGAAACAACAATATCAATATTCGTTTGAGGTATACACCATGTATTTTTATTATTGATAATAATAAAAATACATGGTGTATACCTCAAACGAATACTGATATAGAAAATTTAAGTTGATCTACTCAATTGTCTATCTTGCTCTGGCTTAAAAAAGCTGGAATTAAACTTCCTACTCCGGTAATAATAAGCGTAAGCAGATTAAAAACATTAGTTCCAGCTCCAACAACCGTTAAAACAGCACCTGTAGTTTGTAGTGAAACTTTAATACGTTTAAGCTTTTTATACCTTTTATAATCATTTTGATACTTGGCATAGTAGTCTCAAGAGTTGACCACAAGTTTCTTGATTTAATTTATCACATATATGATTAAACTTTCTAGGAACTTGTTCATTTATTTTTAGTAATATACATTTGCTATTAACTTGTTCTTGAAATTAACCAGACTGTCACTCAAGACAGATATCTTACACAAGACATTTACTGACGTAGCTTTTTTTATTTCGAGTAGAATTCCATTTTGAGTATTCACAGGTTTCTTACCAGATCCCATCACGTTTTTGTCATTTATAGTTCTTAGGTCAACCACTAACGCGAATTTATCCTTAAAGAACTTTCTAATAGTCAGGTTTGTGTCATAGTTGTTGAATAGTCCTTTTGCCTCGGGGTAGAGGTCTTCTTTCTTAATTCCCTGACTATAAACACAGTTTGGTACTCCTTCAGTCGTAACTTTGACAGACTCTAAGTTAGGATAAATGTATTGTTCACTCTCTGAGGCACTTTTATTCCTAAATAGCATGACAATCGCTGCCATACTCTTTCGTGGTAGATTCACTGTTTCATTAACCAACGTACTGCTTTGTCCCACTCTACAGTTTTCATCAAAATAGCGTGTTCAAAACTAAGACTTCTACCCGTTTCGTATCCAGAAATTACTTGACTAGACAAGGTCTCATTTTCAATCATCTTGTATTCAAGTTCGATGTTTTCCAAAGTGTATCCAGCTACAGGTTCTCCCGATTGAGCTACCATGACACTGAAATGCTTTGGTAATGTAATCTTGAACTGGAAATTATATCCCATCGAATAAGGTGAATACAATCCATGATTTCCTATGATTTTATCTAGTTCAACCTTCTGTTTTGTTCCATATAAAGTTTGCATCAGAGCGTGCCAAACTTTTTGAGTATCTCCTGCTTTTGCTCCGTCATCTGAACCGGAAATCAACTTTCGAGTGTTCTTGTTGGCGAGTCCATATTCAATGAGTTCATCACGAACGTGTTCAGGCAACCAAAGGTCTTTGTATACTTCGAGTTCGCTTTGTCCGTTGTTGTCATAAACGTTTTCACCTCCTACGCTTACAGCAAGTTCTTCTACTAAGAGTTTTCCAAGATTATTCAAGAACCAAGACTTGGTATTTTTGTTCCTAAAATCAAACTTCAGATTCAAACTTTCAGGAGCCAAACAAGTATCAGGTTTCAACTTGGGAATGTCTACGTAGAGTTCTTCTTCGGGGTTAGCTTTGTTTGGATTGAAAGTAATCGTGTGTGTCATACGAGTACCTTTGATATCACTCATTTTGAGTTTTCTATAACCAGGTATTAACGGTTCCATTTATTATATAAAAACTATGTTTTCTGATTGCGTTTGGTTTTGTAGGTTTCGTATACAAACCAAGTCAAAGCTAATAATAATATCCAGAGATTGTTTGCTAAAAATGATATACCTTTTGCGCCAAGTTTCAAACCTGTAGAATTTAAGTTTAAAATTGCACTTCCAACTGGACCTAGCTCTTTTGCCATTTTTGCCATGGTTTTAGCAAGATAGCTTGTTGCTTGAGCTCCTTTTTGAATAACAGTTCTACCTCCAACTACCACCGCTGTAATTATTCCTCCTATTGCTATAGCAACGCCACTTGGAGCAACCATATTTTCCTTAGCCCACTCCTTAAACTTTTCCGGACGTTTAAGATCTATAATTTGCTGTTTTTTAGTTTCTTCATTACTTTATTGACTTATTGTTCTATTTACAGCTTCTCTTAGCCCAACAACTCTTTCTTTAAGCTCAATATGTTCTTCAGGCTCATTTGTAGCGTCTCTTTTATCTATTGTTTGGTTGAGTTGTTCTTGGAAGTGGTCGGATTGTTTTTGTAAAGCTCCCTCGTCTCCAACACGACCCTCCATATTTTTACTGGGCATTAAAACAGCTCTAAGTTCTCTATTTTCCTTAGGAATTAACCCAGAGGTATAAGACATATCTGCAGTTGTGTCTATGAGGTTGCTAGCGTCGTGAAATTGCTCGTTATTCCACTCATAAGTTATCGTATCTATTTCATGTTTGAATAGGCTTATTGCCTCTTTTACTTGTTTTGACGTTACACCTTCGTTGTATGTAAGAGTATTTTTCTTTCTTAATAAGACGATTTGAGGTTTACCTCTTTCATTATTCTTTAGCAGCGGTTTATACATTATATGACTTCTAGCTGTTGTTCCTAATTTATTTTTAACTCAATTTCTCAATTTGTATTTTCAAATTTAAATCTGGATTAGCTTGTTCTATTAATTTTTCAACTGCCACGTCAGCATAATTTTCCAACTTTATAAGATGGTCTAAGTTTTCTAATTTAACTTTATCCCAAGAAAATGATATTTCTTGAGTGTTGTCAACTATTCAGTCTTCAAGTTCTTGGTTTGTTCTTGGTCTTGGTCTGGAGGTAAAGTTTCTCTTCTAAGTCCACGTCTTTAAATTCAACGTTTTCAATTTATTATAAACATGGTTACTTTTCTGTTTGTATTATATCACTTTTCTTGATCCAGGAGTTGTGTCTTTTATCATAACCTAGCCACTTTACTAAGACTTTGTCGCCTCTGGTTTTGAGTATTTTCTCAACTTTGAAAACATTGTCTTGCTTGTTAACAAGTGTTAGTTCTTGCTCGTAGAATTTTTTAAGAATAGGCTCGTTGTCTGAGATTTCTTCGATCTCATAAGTGTTTGTATCGCCTCTGAAGATCTTACTAATTTTGAAGATTTCTTCAGTAAAGTTAGCTTCGTATCCTTTCTCGAACACGTTTTACGAATTGACCAATTCTGAACTTAGGCAAAAGTTATTCCCCAGTCCAGCTTCCGTAAAAGGTGTTCCACACGATGTCTTCGTTTGTTTTGTTTATGTCAGCAGGTTTCATAAGCCTTGTGCTGTGTTTTTTGTGGTTATAGTTACTAACAAGCTCTTCAAGAACGTCCAAGCACTCATTAGTTCCTTTTGAGTAAAAGTATTTCCACATCATAGACTTCAAAGTTCGGTTGAATCTCTCAACTATTGCAGCTTTTTTCTCAGAGTACGTAGAAAAATACTCGACACCGTGCTTAGTCAGCAAGTTTTTAACATCAACGTTGTATAACTCCTTACCGGAGTCAAGCTGTACAAGGCCAGGGTATTTTCCAAATCTATCTTCGAACTCGTTTAGTAACTCGTCTACTGCTTTTGTCTTACTATTTTTGTCTTTTCTATACACAGGAATCGCAAATTAAACGCATACCTATTTAGTATTTCAACACAAGTCAGGATCCAACGGAACCTTTGTTTGAACTACTTAGTTTAGACATGACAACCAGGTCCATCTGTGTTTGATCGGCGAAGTTATCTGCATAAGTCTTAGTAGTTTTGTATTTCTTAACAACTCGTTTGTACCTAGTAAAAGTGCCTTATTTCCTGAGCCCATCCTTTATATGTTTTCTGGAAACACTGAGGTATTCATTTTGAGACTCTTGATAAAGTCTTTCAGCTGACTGATATCCAGTCTGGGGATCGTAGTATAGGTCCCTGAGTTGTTGTTTTTTGGGAGAAGTTGTCCATTTATTTAACGAATATAAAGTTCTAGTAGCATAGTCCCGATATTATCGTTTTTACCAGGGCCTGTTGTAATGTCAAAAGTAAACTTCTCCCAAATTCGGTTGTAGCAGGAGACTTCAGATTCAATGTCTTTATAATGAGAAACAGAACCACTAAGTACCTGTGTCATAGTAATTGGTAAAGTTACAAAAGTAGAACTTCTTTTTCCATCTACTCGAAAACATTTAGACTTGTTTACCATGTCACAACTATCGCTGACATATCTTAAACCATTATTGACGTCACACTCTCTTTCAGACTCTGTCCATGTGTTTTGTGGTACTTTTTTATTAAGGCTGAATCCAAATAGTGTCCCAAAGTTTTTTAGGTTTAAGTTGTCATCTTTACAATATATTTTGATTTTGTTTGTGTACGGAATTTTTAAAGTTCAACCTCGTACTTTGCTAGTTCTTTTTTGATATCATCAAAGTAGTAGAGAAATGGGCATTCAAGCACAGTTTTGAAAAAATGGTAATACAATCTTATACATTTTTAGCACTTTTTCAAAATTCTAGGGGTACCCCCCTTGATTCAGAATGATCATGAAAAATTAGTATAAAATACTATTACGTTTTGATAGCAAATGTGGACCACCACCCCCCCCACCCCCCACTTTTGTTCGTAATACAATCTTATACTATAGCGCCTTTTTTTATGGTCGCTTTGCGGGTTCTGCTGTTTTTATTCAAGCACAGTTTTGAAAAAATCGTAATACAATCTTATACATTTTTAGCACTTTTTCGAAATTCTAGGGGTACCCCCCCTGATTCAGAATTACCATGAAAAATTAGTATAAAATACTATTACGTTTTG
>JAODVQ020319491.1:0-12050 GCA_025400075.2 Phenganax stokvisi
ATACATTGCAAATATATTTGCTGCAAATTTAGAATTTGCTTCAACATTCTTAAAGATTTGCCCGACTGGTAACGAAAAGCTACCAACTAAAAAAAACTACAAAGATTGGTTTATGCCTTAATGGCCTAAAAGGCCAAAACACCAACTTTCCTGACACTTTCTTGGCACTTAGTCAAATTTCCTTTCTTTTTCCTGCCAAAATGTTTTTCCTGGCATTTGTCCTGTCAAATGTTTATAATTCCTTTTGCCAGGAAATTTCCTGGCAAGTGGAAGCTATGCTAACAAGAGAAGTTAATCATGTTTGGTTAGAAGTTTCCTTTGAAGATCAATCTCAAATCCAGAGGGAACCCATTTGCACCAACCTGCGCACAAGTGTAGTGAAATGAAAATTGTTGCCTCCCAGTGGGTTAACCCGTGACTGGTAACATAGCCTACTTATATATTTCACTTTGTCTGATGCTAGATGATTTTACGCGGAGAAAAGTCTTCTGCCTATTCCTCTTGTAGACCCTTGAAAGGCTTTATCGTTATGTTGAAGTCACAGATCGGGATTGGTTGGTTGTTAAGTAATAAGGTTTGGGTGAAGATTAAAGTAAATTAGTATTCATGCGCGTAATATGACGATGCCACTAATATGCTTTAATAGTACCATGGATAATTAATTAGTGTTTTAATTATCCCCGTACTTTTTTCAACTTCTACCTGCCTTGCGGGCGCAAACACCCTAAGAAGTTTCATCTCATCCGCCTGAAAAACAAGATGGCGGCATTAGGCCGGCTTTTTGCCTTCGCAGTTCGGGCAAATCGCAGCAAATTTCTGGATAATTCACTTGTAAAACCTGTAACAGGTATGTTCGAATATACTGCCTTGTATTACATATGTATATTTTAAAAGAATTTTACCTTGCTTCTGCGTGAAAGCACTTTTGAATTATTGGCACGACGTGGAGGTCAGGTCCCTATGTTGTTAGTATCATCATCATGATTTTATGTTTGTAATGTCGACAGGAGCCGCATTGCTGTGTGGAACGAAAAGATCTTTAGCGACTCAACCTGCGGTCAAAGGTATATAAAATTAGGAGAAAGCTAAAACCTGTTGCATATCAATCAAAAAGTTGTTTTTGGAATGCAATAAACATCTAGCATTTTACCAAAAATTTTATTCTTAAAAGAGGGCATTGGTCATATTGACACTTCAAAATTTTAGCAATGACTTGTCTCATACATAGCTAGCACTGCTGGCGCTATGTTGGTACATCCACTTTTCAAAACATAAATTTCATTAACTATCATTTAGGAAATATGTCATTTAATGTTTTATCTCCGATTCATATCCCAAATGATGGTTGAAAATTTATCTATGATTATCCGCAGATGATCCAGTTTACACAAGGCTCTCAGAATATGGAGAGCATATTGGAAACATGTTACCGAAGTACATCCAACAAACCCAAGTGAACCACAACAATGAACTGGAGATACTTATAGCACCTGAGGGTGTCATACCTGTGTTGACATTTTTGCGAGATCACACAAATGCTCAGTTCAAGTCTCTGGCTGATCTCACTGCCATCGATGTCCCAAGTAGGCAGAATAGATTTGAAGTAAGTCATTAGGTGGGGCAGCTTTATCTCAGAATGTATGGAAGGTTCAAGTATCCAAAAAGTCAACTGCACATATCTTGCTGATGAATTTTCTTCCAGAATAGTCTGCTGCCAAAAAAACTCTGGCTCCAGCAAAAATTTTCCTGCTCTGGCAAAATTATGAAAATTTGAACTTCCATGGAAATTTTGCATTTTGAAGTGGAAGCACTATCATACTTGAATGGAATCTATTCACTCAAGTTTTTGCTCTTTCTTCGATACTAATCATGCATTGTTCTGAGTATGATTTGGTCGGACATTTATCAAATTTAGTGGAACATTTACCGAAGTCCGATGTCCAGTACTCTGCAGCACAAATGAGTGCAGCTGGAGTTTTGCCAGAGCTGAACAACAAACTCTGGCTCCAGCTCCAGTTCCGGCAAAATATGCCAAAACTCCTGCTGTGGCGGACAGCCCTAAGCTATTCACAACATTGATGATGACTCATGCAGCAGTAATATCAGAGCATTGATATTTAAAAAAATAAGAAATTTATAGATGATAACAAGTAATATGACAGCCTATGTCAGAATTATTCATTGATGATCCATGTATTTTTGTTTGGTTCCTTGAAGGTTGTTTATAATCTTTTGTCGCTGAGTTTTAACTCAAGAATCCGTATCAAGACTTACACGGATGAACTAACAGCTCTTGATTCTGCATATCCTGTACATAAAGTTGCAGACTGGTTTGAACGAGAGGTAGGTGTGTTTATGAGTCTAGACTTAAATAAAATCACTCTCTTATTAAAATTAGACCAAAAATCTCACGTTTATAAGTAAAATTATCTGGTATTTTGCTGACTAAATATTTGGGAGTACAATTTAGGGAAACAGGGTAAATTAGATAGCCGTAGGTCCAACATCAATTAGCGTTATTCTTTAATTCTTACTATGATTTTAATTTGCTTTAATCATCCAGGTTTGGGATATGTTCGGTATATTTTTTTCAAACCATCCCGATCTGCGACGCATAATGACAGATTATGGCTTTGAAGGTCATCCATTAAGAAAAGATTTTCCTCTTTCTGGCTATGTTGAGGTACAAAGAGAGTTTTGATCTGAACTTGAGCAAAAAGACTGGGACGGGCAACAGAATAGAATCCATGTTCATGCATGTCTTTCGTTCTTTCCCCGTCATGAAATGAGTCCAAACTTCCTAAATATATTTGATGGTGAGAAAGACAAATTCGCTGCAAATTTGACAACATAATACACTGTACTGCGCGGGATAACAACTTTCCTTTAAACGAAAAATGGATGTTTAGTTGACAGCTAGTCCCAGTCTTTTACTGTGATTGATTCTAGTTGAAAGAGCATTTTGAAACGTGTAAAGACCCGTTTACGCGGGCGATTTTCGCTGCGATTTTTCTCCTCTTAGCGTATGTGATCAAGTAGGTTGACTGGCAAGTGCATTAGCAAAGTTGTTGGACCAAGTATATTCGCCAGTTATCTACTCTACTAGCTAACACTTCGTTCCACAGGCGAAAAATCGCTACAAAAGTCACCCGTGTAAATGGGCCAAAAACAGTTAAACTTGCAAAGTTCGTTGCAAAATGCGGGAAATATAGCTTTGTAAAATTCGTAAAGTTTGTACATCTTTGTATTATTTCTGTAACAATTTCCGCACGTAATACAAAAACATTCCAAATTTCCAAACTTTGGAGGACTATATTTTTCGCTTTTTACATCATTTCGCATTTAAACATGGCAGTGTCACAAATAAAAGTTGTTGTGATGGATTTCGTTCTTTTTGTCTGGATCGAAATTTAACTTGTACCACAGGCATCATCGATGGTATTTTATCTTTATTGACAACATTAGGTTCGTTGGGATGAGGAATTAAAACGTGTTGTATCTGAACCTATTGAGTTAGCGCAAGAATTCCGCAAGTTTGACCTTCAAAGTCCTTGGGAACAATTCCCTCTACATCGTGATGTTGCAGCCACACCAGCGCTTGAAGGAAAGCAAGAATTAGATGAGAAATAAAATAATCTCTTTTGTACATAGCATTTGCTAAAAAAGTGAGAAAGTCTATTGTTTCTGTTTTAGAATAGCGTGATTGTATTCTATAGAGGAAATGGTTGATAATTCTTAATGTCTTTTTCAAAAATCTTTTATATAAAGTTAACTATTATGACCAAGAGTAAAGGTGTCGAGTGAGACGCTATACATTGTCGACTTTGGCATCTTTTAAATCCTGGGGCCGGTTGTACAAAACTTTTAACTACGTTTTAACTACAATTTTGTTGTTAAAAAGTAGTTAAATCTTGAATAGGCGATTCTGATTGGTCGATATTCGTATTTAACTATAGTTAACTTTAACCACGTTTTTATAAAACCGGCCCCTGAACATTAATCTACACGTGTTTGTGGGTTAAGCCTATATGTTATAAGTCTATATTTACATCTGCCTTCTGCGCGATCCGATGATTTTTGCTGAAAATAGATTTTTGCTGTATTTTCCGTGCCTCATGCACGTTGGTTGCAGTTTGACAGATCTTCGTATAACAATCATGTGACTACACTGAAACAATTTTATTAACCACTTCCATGTACTATGAAATAACCCAAGTTTTGATAGAAACAATTTAGAAATGTGAGGTTTAAAGCAATTTAGGCGCGCCTGTACAGCCGTGCACAAATAAATTAGCCTCATGATCTGATAATGCCACGTGCTTGTATGCAAATGGGAAATTAATTGGCGTTTGCAAGCTTGCTTCATCATAACGAAGTTATACTCATTTGAGAAAACAACGTGCAGTCACAGAAAAGAATATTTACGAGTCAAAATACAGTTGCTGTTGACCTAAAACTGAAAAAAAAAACTATAAAACGATGGATGAGCTTTTTCAAACTGTTCCTGAAACGCCAGAAATCGTTAAGGCCGAAATCACAGGCGTAATCCCAGAATGGCTGAACGGTACATTACTCCGAAATGCTCCAGCGAAGTTCGAATTCGGAAAACACGCGTATAAACATTGGTTCGATGGCTTGGCTCTTCTTCACGCTTTTATAATAGAAAAAGGTGAGGTGACTTACCATAGTAAATATCTTGAAACCAAAGCTTATACCAAAGGGAGTGAAAGAAAGAGAATTCCATATGCCGAATTTGGGACTGCAGAAGCGCCTGACCCGTGCCAAAATATCTTCGCTCGCTTTTTCTCATACTTTTTTCCGCCCGAAAGAACGGATAACACCGCGGTGAACGTATTTACCATGAAAGGAAAGATTTTCGCGAATAGTGATTCGCCATTCATGAATGAAATCGATGTGGATACGTTTGAAATTCATAAAGTTGCGAATGCGAAAACTGACATCAAGTGTAAGTAATTTTTGCTGCGTTTCAGTCGTATTCAGCGGTAGCGTATTGTCGTTGTGATTAATTCATAAAGGTCTACATCCGCCCAAACAATTTTGTGTCTCGCTTAGCAGCTTCCAGACTGGTGTACGCATGCGCACATCCACATGAGGATAACGACGGTAGCATTTATCATATGATGACGTCAGTTGGACGGCAATCTCGCTATAATGTAGTGCAAGTACCCCCCGTCCAGAGAGCCAGCCACATCAAGTGTGAAGCCCCCCTGGAAGGCGCAAAAATTGTAGCGAGTGTCAAGCCGCACAAGAATACGACATATTATCATAGTTTCGGTATTACCCCCAATTATTTCATCTTCGTTGAAAACCCATTCAGTGTAAATACCTTCCAAGTTCTGAGGATGAAAATTGATCAGCGCTCATTTCATGAGTGCATGTATTGGGACCCGAAAGAACCATCTAGGTATGATTTACTAAAGTGTCTGTCAAGGTTAGGGGTAGTCCATATTTATAATACTTGAGTCAATTAAAGAAAACTGCTAATATACTTTCTTACGAAAGAACTTTACCTTCAAAGATTTAAAATGTCTATATCAAGGTCAGGGATTGCACGTATTTATAATGCTTGAGTCGCCTGAATTTCATAGCAATGCTGTATGATGTAGACCATAGTATGCATATGAAATTTGTCTCCAGGTTTTACTTGCTCGATCGGCGATCCGGCGCATGCGTAGCAAGCTACGAGGCTCAAAGTTTCTTTGCCTTCCATCACGTCAACGCTTATGAGGATATTCATGGACAAGTGGTTGTAGATTTGTGTTGTTATCCCGATGCGTCCATTATTGACCAGTATTACCTCCATCATCTACGCAACTCCAAGTCTGATAAGGTTTGTTCATGGGCTGTTTCAAAAAGCTTCCAGAAAGGTGTCGCTTGAGATGAAAATTTCATTTCCCGCGCTGTTCGCTGCACTTTTGACTTCGTATTTTCTCAGGTTGGTGAAAATTTTGCTGATCCAGAAGTGAGGCGTTATCACTTACCCCTTCCAGGCAAGGGTGCTGCCCGTACTTTCTTCACCCGCTTACCTTACGAGATTCTCGGCACTGATCTTGAACTACCCCGCATCAACTATCGTTGCAATGGTCTAGAATACAAATACGTCTACGGAACAGGTATGGAGAATGTTTATACAAATTTGCTTGGAATATTATTTTGGAAGCTGCTTATATTCAAAAGACTTATTTTTGTAGGACCATATGAGCACGGTCATTTCCTGGATCAACTTGTCAAGTTGGACACGGTTTCGAAGGAGAAGAAGACTTGGTACGAGTCAGGTTGCTTTCCGTCCGAGCCAGTGTTTATCGAAAGGCCTGGGGCGAAGGATGAAGACGATGGCGTCATTGTCTCTGGCGTCGTCGGCACAAATGGTTGGCCATCTTTTTTACTTGTACTGGACGCGGCTAGTTTTGAAGAGCTGGCCAGAGCTGTGATTCCTAGCCGTCTACCTCAATCACTACATGGGAATTTCTTTCCAGATTTAAGTTATAAAATGGAAGCGTTTCACGCGAACCGCCCCGAATCAACACCAATAGCATCGTCCCCGTGATTGACGGGGTTCCCTTTATTTCAAACAAGCCTAGATGACTAGATTGAAGAACAGTTTGAAATCGAAATTTCGAAAAATGTGGTGCATTCAGTTAGTAGGCAAACATTAGCTATTGCGCTATTCTACAGCTTCTTGGAGAATGAAATAAACTAAAATCATGACTGGGCTTTGGACAAACACAAACACTATAGCTAAACTACTTAGTGCTATTAGAAGAGCTCCAATCTATACCTTTCAACAAAACACTTAACTTGCATTAGTTTGTGTAGAGATTCCAGGGTAACGAGATTCTAACTAGTGATTCTATTTAGCACTTCAATTGCAATTAACACTATTAATTTCTAATTAGCCTTTCTCGCGCTATGCGACCAGACCTTATATCCGCCATTTTTTGGGTGGCAAAATAATCGAATTAGGCAAATTTTGTTTTATTGAAAAGAAAGTAAAAACACTTTTCTCGTTTTTTAGTAAACCTGAGACTATTGCCAACTCTGTGTGAAATTTCAGCAATAGATTTTGAAATTTCGCGGAGAAAATACGAGATGAAAAAATGTCAATTGCAATATTTGGCTCGAAATTACGTGGAAAAATTTCGCCATTAAATCCAATGTCTTATCATATATGAAAGTAGCCAGTGTCAAACAATTGTTAGCAAGCATAAAATTCTTTATTTTTTCTTTTAATAATAAGTGACGGCCAAAAACAATGATTTTGCGAACCAAAAATAGCGGATTTTAAGGCCTGGTCGCATAGCGTGAGAAAGACTAATGGCATAATTGACTTCAATGCAAGTTAAATGAAACTATGTTTTTGAAATGTTGTTTCCTGCAAAAGAGCTTGGAAAATTGTGGTTTGAAATTAGTTTATCACCTTCGAAATTCCTTACATTTCCCAAGCAAATTTAACATAATAGGGTAATATATTGATTGTTATTCGAACTAGCTGACAAATTATGGGACTAAAAGTTTTCGTGTGCCAGCCCGCTAAAGAATCTTCGGTTTTTGACTAGTGTTAGCTTTTTTTCTGAAAGATAATTCTGTTTATTAATTATATTGCACAAGGCTCAACTTTGGGGAGTTTTCAATTTAGATTTCAACTTCCTTTTGGCAAAAGACAAGTCTCGAGTCTGCCTCGGAAGTGTCAAATGTCAAGTGTTTATTCATAAACGAAAGAATATAATTTAGCGACTAACTTCCGCACATGATATTGTTGCCTGCAAACCGGCTCTGTCGTTGTTTCAGTTGGACTTTAAACCAAAACAAATGCGATATCCTTCTACTTCGACTTTGAGCCAATGAACTGTTGTTTTCTGGCTCTCGTAGACGTCAAAAAGTGTTTCACAAAATGTCAAAAGACAAAATACCTCAGGAGAGCGACGATGAAAATGACGAAACAAGCACACCAGAGTATTACTACAGAATGGGTAAGATTCCAACATACAAAGTTATCCTGCTAGGCGAAGTTGGCTCGGGCAAGACGTCGCTGTTTTCGAGGTATAAATATGGTACTTTCCCAAAAGGCTCCACTCTGCAAGGCACAGATAGATTTAAGAAGGAATTTGTGAATGATAATGGCGAAAGAGTTCAGGTTCGTTATCATTATGCAGATTGTAGTTAGAATGCATTGCTAATAAATAACGCTTCAACTATCTTAGTTACATAGCTGTGTAGTGATTTGCTGAAAACCTAAAATGTAACAAATTATTAAGCTTGCAGTGAATGTATCAAAGCTAATTGCCACCAAATCGAATTCGAAATGGTTGCGATCTCGACAAATGTAACTTTATAGCAATACATATAAACAAACTAATACGTTTTGAACGGCAGTGTATTGGTACAATATACTTGTTCAAAAACGTTGAGTATCAATATGAATGTGGTGGGGTTTGGTAAAAATTTTGTGGTGAAACAAGTGTCGAAAGAATTCAAATTCTTATTGGATAATGAGTCTGGAAAACATGAAAAGTTTCGATTCGACTTTCCACGAAATTTGATTTTTCCAAGCAATGAAATTCTCCGACTTCAGCTTAATTTGTAATACAAGGAAATTACACTGACAATTTTTCTGGTAAAGAGATGTAATCCTTTGCACTTGATTTGTGAGGAATTGCGGAAATTCCATCAACTGTTAACGGTAGAGTCGGAACTGACAAAGAGGAAAAGTGTGAAAAAATAAGCCATGTTTCGCTGAGTGGTATTGCGGTATTCAAAACATATTTCAACACTTGAATTTACATAAAAGAGTTTTTTACTAATGTGATTTTGTGATTTTGTTGCCACAATAAGCGGACATACTGCATTCAAGTTTTTGAAAAAGCTCGCTTCTTGTCGACGTTGCTCCTCCATCAATCTTGAACTCATTTTATCGATGGATTTATGTGTTTTTTGAACGACGCTCACTATTCAGAAAACACAATGTGTTCGGTTCACCTTGAGGGTGCACAAACTCAGGGTGCACGTGGGGCTTCGGTGGCGCAGTCGCTAAGATATGTGTCTTTCACCACTGAGGTTGTTGGTTCGATTCTCAGCGCGGACTTAACTTTCTCAAGTGAAAAGAGTCTGTCAACTACTCTGCCGAAAGTCGTAGGTTTTCCCGGGTACTCCGGTTTCCTCCTACAGGGAAAGTTGACAGGGCGGGCTAGGATAAACAGATTAGGAAGTAAAATTGATTGTTGTAAAAATAGACAGTGTAAGGTAATATATATTAATATACGTAATGTATACGTTAGAAAAACATTGTAAATAGTTACGCAATTCAGCTTAGACGCTGCAAAGTAACTACATATATAAGCCATAAGCCATAAGCCATAAAATACTTGTAGAATCACATTTTGCTGAAGCGAATTCTTCTCATTTGCGCAATGCGTTTTTGCATACAATAATACCACATACGTGTACAAACACATCAAGTTGTTCAGAAACAATTTAATTGTTGAGACAAAGAATTGTTATTAACATGTGATATATATGGAGCTGAAATGGTGTGTCTTGATGAAATGAAAACAAAACGCAAATCCCACGCTATTTTAGTGTTTTCGACTGTTATGTCTCATCCGGTGGACAACAATTAAATATCGCAAGATGACAGACAATGGGAAAGATGGAGGGGAAAGTAGACCAATATTTATTCCCATAAGTTTACCTATTAAGAAGTAATGTACCCACTGACATATCTACATCTGGACTGCTTGCTCCTATGCTTTTTGACTTGACGCTTGCATGGTCAATTAAAAGTCACGAAGGCTGACGAATATGAGAGTATTGCGACATCGCTGGCTCTTCAATGAAGTCTTCAATACTGGTCAGCAGCCGACTTCATAAGCAAACACTCTCATACTTTCGGCCATCTTGGACCGCGCTTTTTGACGCCAAGCCAGCAGTCCAGGGGGCGGTTGTTCGTACGCCGTTTAGCTTAAACGGTGTATAAGTTCAAAATATAGATCATATTTATGCCTTCCTTGAACAACGCAATTGAACGTTTTTCAACTGAATACACTAATTGGGTATTTACCCACAGTTTTACTAAATAAGATTTGATGTTAAAAGCTTAGAAGAAGTGTGGGAGTGTTTTTGAATTCTGACTTATCCACCATTTAAGCTAAACGGCGTACGAACAACCGGCCCCAGATGTATATATGTCAGTGTTTGTACCTTAACGCGTGCATTCGTGACCCTAACATGACGAATCACTTTTTCAGATGGTCTTATGGGACACCGCTGGTATGGAAAGAATGGGATCCCTGACATTTCATTATTACCACGGAGCTCATGCAGTCATTTTGGTGTTTGCTTTAAACGATATAACCACATTTGATTCTTTAACAACGTGGAACGAAGACGCTTCCCGATACTCTCCTACCGAAGTGAAACGATTCCTTGTCGCGACAAAATCCGACGTCCCCAAGGACGAAATTGACGTCACAAAAGATAGAGTGAACTCTTTTTGCAAGCATAAGAATATTGCGGAAATTTATTACACTTCCGCGAAAACCGGCGATGGTGTTCAAGAAATGTTTGAATCTGTGATGAAATATCTTTCGGGATCTATTGAAGAACAATTGCAAGATGATTCGTGGGCGGTCACGTTCACATCCAAAATCAAAAAGAAAAAAGTTTGTGCTTGTTAACCTGGATACTACTTACAACCAGAAGTCAGTTATTTCTGGCGATTTTTGCCCTGTTAGATGTGTCTCTTTGAAGTCATCTTCGATTGCAGCCGCTTTGACCGCGCGGGTGAAGTGCGATGTTAAACGTGTGGTGTGCCTGCTCATCCCCCACGACGCTACACCGCTTGTCCCTAGCGATGAAAGCGGCTGCAAATGGAAATCAACGGACGCGGCCAATCAAAATGTTGTACCATACAAATACAACTATTGGAATTGGTCTAAAAACTCGACTAACTTTTGCGTTTAAGTTATTTTAAGAAGTTATTAATGGCTACAAGCAATGTGATGTATTTAAGATCTATTTGATGTAGATAAAAGCAGTTTGTGAATAACTTCCATCCCGTTTGCCCAACGTTCTGTAATACAAGTTCTTCGCAGAGGTATCTTTCAGCGCACATCTCTTGTCTCGGTGTGAACGATGACATACAGCCACTCCTATACCTGTACGAGATAACGAAAACTGCAAAAATACAGCTTTATCATATTCCTGTACTCAGTTGCTAGACTGAAATTCAGTGGTAAAGAGCAGGTTAAAAAATACATTTGGTCACTATTTCAAGGTCAGAGATTGTACATATTTATAATATTTGAAGTGCTTAAAGAAGAATTGTAATATATTCTTGTCGCGGAAAAATTTCGACCTCACAGATTTACAGGGTGCTAAATTAAAGTTTAGAAAAATGAAATCTCAAAACATTTGCAACGATAATCAGCATCTTGGCTCATTTAGATGTCATGAGCCCAGGTTTCCCATGTACAATCCCTGATGTTGATAAAGGCACCTGAACCTACCTAACGCATAGTCCTTTGGATTACAGCTATTATCTGTTGAGTCCCCAATGCATCCAATCCTACACACATGTGTCCCGTGATACTTGCTTGGTGGATGAGCCAAACTGCACAAGTCACCCAAGTTTAAACCGCACCATTCCTATAACAATAGCCATTCAGAGATATTTGTTAAATGAGCTCATGGAAAATTCTCATTTAATTTTTCAGTAAAAAATCTTACGTGGTTCATGACCAAGGTTGTTTACTTTTGTTTACACCCATTCTGGAATATTCACATTTTCAGTGATAAAAGGGGCAGTTTACATGAGCCGGGCTAGCACGGCTAACCGGGGCTTGACTGGTTTCTTTCGCGTCTTATTGCTGCAAAGCTTTTGTAAAATAAGTTTGGAAATATCATTCACAATGTATTTACCAGGCTCAAGCCCGGTTGTATAAAAACGTAGTTAATGTCAACTGTAGTTAAGTACGACTATCAACCAACCAGAATCGCCTATTCAAGATTTAACTACTTTTTAACTACAAAAT
>JAODVQ020319598.1:0-12049 GCA_025400075.2 Phenganax stokvisi
GTATAGTTCAAGGGGCTTAGACAGTGAATCTGGCAACAAGAAGTAAGCTAAAAGCGGCTCTTATCCGCTTTCTGCAGAGATGTAGAACGCTGCGTGGATAGTTATAGCTTCGCACTGCACGCAAAGTACGCTGACCGCGCTTGCGCTGGCGACGATCAATCGCACACGTGTCTTTCCCAGCACCAAGCCCTGGTAATATGGATGATGTTCTCTACGATGATAATCTCCCTATATACTGTGCTCAGAGCACCGTGTCTTCGGCTGAATTAGCCGAGTTCGCTCTCTAAGAACGATAGACACGCCCTCTTTTTCATGAGGCCAAGGCCTTCCCTGCATGAAGCACGCCATCTCTGAGGCTATTTTCAAGCGTATAGGCACGTCAGTACTCGTTTAGCCGATTACTGTCGTTTCTCATGCGCTCAAAATGGAAGAAATATTAGATATCAGTCGCGCCAGACGCATCTAGATGTGCTAAAGACGGCCTTAATTAAACTGGTCTGGCCGGTTTTAAATTTGTTTGGACGGTTCTAAATTGGTCTGCGGGTTGCTAATTGGTCCCTAACATATATAGCATGAAAAGATAAATAATCATAGTACTAATCAGCTTCTCAGATTCACTGAACGTTGCCCATCCCCATTTACAAAACATGGTGGGGATTTTAAACGTACAGTCTGAGAATAAATAACTAGCATGCACATACCTGGAAGCTATGCGGAAATCGTTCAATACAGTCCCACGCGTATGGCAAGCCGTTCGTAACAATAATTGTCCTCATGTGGCTGTAGCTATATATCGAGGGCGGTTACCGACAACGGTGTGGCGGTAGGTGCGAGATGGTGGCGGCGTCGGACGGAGCCGGTGGCGGTAGCTACATACCAGGGCGGTTACCGACGACTGTGCGGCAGCAGGTGCGAGATAGTGCCGGTGATCGACGGAGACGGTGGCGGTAGCTGGATACCGAGGGTGGTTACCGACGACGGTGCGGCAGTAGGTGTGGGATGGTGGCAGTGTCCGATTGAGCCGATGGTGGTAGCCGATTACTAGAGGCGTGGACCGCATGTGGTGCTGCAGCAGGAGTGAGCTGGTGGCGGGGTCCAATTGGACCACGGCAGTACCCTTAGAGTCAGCGACGGGGACCTACGGAGATGTGGTGATAACCAATTATTAGTGGCGGGGATCGCCCGAGCACGGGGCGCTAACTGAATACTACTTAGCGGTGGGCGCCGTGCTCGTGGCGGGTGATGGGAATTAGCCGCGTTGACGTTTATGCAAGAAATATAATGATTTTGAAAATGCAAAATTTTACGGGTTTGGGCCACCTTTCACGTCGACGTCCCACATGCACGACGTTGTAAACATGGTGAAGTCGACGTAAACTAATATGCGTGTGTCTATGTAAACGAATATGTGGTGCTGCGTGCCATGCCACATGTTTCTTAGGGACGCTAGAGCAGTGTGCAATGGTGGAGGGACCCGCTTCTTCAACTAGCGTCACGGTGTTATGTAATGCTGATGAACATTGTTGTTCTGTTGAAATCACCCTCAAAGAAGGGGATTCACTGTTGATGACATCAAAGGAGGCAATCAAGGCTGTTTTCAGCAACATAATTTCAACCAATTCTGAAATTATATTGCAAATAAAGTGTAAGGTTTGGAAGAGCGAGTTTATTGACACAAGAGAAAGTAACAACATCCCGGATCAAGCTATAGTTCGTTTAATTGTGAAGAAAGAGCCAGCTAAAACACAAATGAAGTGAGCAAAATTTGTGTGTAGTAATGTGACGTGTTAACTTTGTGTAACCATGATATAGGAAGTCCTTTAAAAGTTCGATGTCTTTGTCAAGTAAGCTTGGAAAGCCAAGTTCAGAAGTGGCTAAAGATCTCGGCCAACTCTTCCCCTCGTGCTCTCCTTTACCATCTAGCAAAGGACATAATTTTGATCCACGTTATGATTTGCCTGGTGTTCCTGATAAGAAGAGGAAGAAGAAAGCAATTTCATCTGGTGGTTGCTCTGTCAATGTCACAGTGTTCTGTCTTCAAAGATTTTCCCCTTCGTCCCAAGAGGTCGCATCCAAACCATATGTTTGACTCGATCAATGATCGCAGCTGATGTAAAATCATCAATAAATGAGGCATATTATCACATTTACTCTCACTGGAAATTTCTGGAAACAGGGCAGGATAATCATTTAGAGGAGCTTGCAGCAATCTCCAGATAGAAATTACATATGTTCACGTAGGGGGTGTCTCTACATAGTGCATAAAGAGGTATTTAGAAAGAAAAACTGACCATTGGACACACACATTTATTTTTACATTTTAACATCTTTAGTATTGATTTTCCTTATAATTATTCTTAGGAGACTCTACAGGCTCCCGTGACAGATGAGCCAGTTCCTGAGGTTTCTGTAAGCACTGATAGTGATTCAAGTACAGAGGAATTTCCGAATATTGTGGTAACAGGAAGGACTGGAAGGGATGATGTTTGTTCTGTAAGTTA
Source organism: Phenganax stokvisi (assembly GCA_025400075.2). Classification (NCBI taxonomy): domain Eukaryota; kingdom Metazoa; phylum Cnidaria; class Anthozoa; order Malacalcyonacea; family Clavulariidae; genus Phenganax; species Phenganax stokvisi. The sequence goes on from JAODVQ020319598.1 coordinate 2,502, forward strand.
ATAATATATAGCATAATATTGCATACCTTCACCTTCTATTCTTAAGCAGAATGAACATGAAGAGGGGTCATCAATTGTTGTTAATGAAGGTTTGTTGTGTATAATCTACTGCAGAGCATCATCATGAACTTCAGTTATCTGAATACGTTGGCGTTTTCAGCGCAACCTATGCCCCTTATTTTCTCCATGTGCATATTAATTAGTGTGCTCTAATTAGTGCATCCCATTTGTGAAAAGTGTCAGAGATGACTACAATTTTGCGTGTTATTTATTTATTATTATTTTACTCATAGGGAAACCTTTATGGAAGGGCTTGGATTACAGCAAGGCATAGCCCACACAATTGACCAAAGCAACATATATGATGATATTATGTTCCTTTATTCCTGTGAGGGTGAAAATGTTTTGAGCGAATACCCCCTTCACTTTCAAAGTAAAGGAGAATTGGCAGTTGATCTCGGGTGAGTTACGAGAGAAATGTTTTCTGCTTTTTTCCCTGTGACTTATATGAAAATGTTTGATGGAACTTCCACTCTATTTCCTTCAAGACATCCTGGAACTTATGTTTCTTCATTCTATACTTCGGGGACTATTATATCACATGCCTACTTGGTTTGTGGAGTGCTACCTGACAGGCTAGCATTTCCTTGCCTAGCTGTGGCATTGTTGGGTCCTTGTGTTTGTATTGACCCCATAATACTTCAAGAAGCTTTTATTGGTTGTGTTTGTGCTCATGAGGCCAATGTTTTGAGAGCAGCAGTTTAGTTTAAAGGAATGAAATTTTCTGATGAGGTAATGTCGGAATTGCTTCAGATATTCGGAAGTTATGGATGCCGATCTTCCCCAAACCCACAAAATATTAAGCTTATTATGGGTCAAGCTGCCAATTATATGTTTATTGTAAGTCCTGAAGGAGCTATTAATAACATGAATATGAGAATCCCTGATTTACATCACTCATTCTAGGAAAATGTGGAAAAGCTGTTCAAATTATACAAGTGTATTTCTGTATAAACCTCAAAAGTTCTGAATTTGTTGGTAGAACCACTGATAGATTCACCAAGTAAAGAGGAAGTATGGCTGTACCTCAGGAGGTTTATAGGCAAAATGACAGCGATGAACTTCAAAAATTCCTTCGTTTTGTGTCAGGAAGTTTTGTTATCAGTGTTCCTTCCATAACTGTTTCCTTCAATACCCTCGATGACCTAGTCCGTCGGCCAATAGCGCACACTTGCAGTAGTTCATTGGAACTATCTACCATATATAACACATTTCTCGAATTCAACAATGAGTTTCACACAATATTGGCTGATCCTTATTTTTCATGGAGAATGGACGCTCTCTGATACTTTATGCTGAACTTTATTCTGGTTTTTGTAATAATAATATTTCATTGTGCTCACTCATCTGGTTACATTACACATTTACTTGCACATTTATTCGAGCAAGTGATGGCTGTACCCGAGATGCCAGAAAGTGTGTGGTCGCGTTTTTTCACAGATTTGACATCTGTTTTAGCCGCATGTGAAAGACAGTACGGAGTGGCAAATGAGAGTTACTCTGAGTATGTTATTGATCACCTTTCACTCAGTTGTCAAAGCGTTTTGACTTTAAAAGAAAGGGTTACAAGTGCCCAAAGACCTTCGCTTATTGATATAGGGGAAAGTTTAACTCTGTTGTTGGCACAGACAGGCTTGCTGTAACTGCTGATTCCACGCGGTATGTATCACCAGTAGAGATAGTTCAAGCTCCTTCTAAGGGTCGACCAAGATTCAATGTCACCAGAGGACAACTTCAGTATTTACACTCCCTCTCATTCTCTTGGAGCGCCATTGCAGATATCTTAGCAATTAGTAGAATGACCTTGTATCGTCGAAGAATCGAATTTGAAATGTTGGAGGATTCAAACACCATTATTGGAGAGGAAGATTTGATATCTATCGTGTGTCAAATACAGCAGGAATATCCTGAAGTTGGACAAAGTTTTTTTTTAGGACGTATCCGCTCTCTTGGGTATTGAGTCTCAAGAGAGTGTGTTCGCAGAGCAGTTCGACTCCTTGACCCACTAACCACAGCACTCCGTTGGCATGGTAACCCAGCATGTCGTCGGCCCTACAGTGTTCCTGGTCCAAATTCCTTATGGTATATAGGTGAGGATTAATAACATAATTTGAAATTAATTAAATCGCTTTCTTTTCTCTAGATGGCATCATAAGCTCATACGGTGGCGCTTGGTGACCCATGGTGGATTGACGGTTATAGTTGAATGATAGTGTAAATACCTCCTCAAGTGTTCCAGCAACAATTGTGCCGAAAATGTTTTACAAATATTTACGACTGTCTTCATGGGTAAGATTCGATCTAGGTGGAGAGAATACCAAAGTCGCACAGTACATGCTACAGCATAGGGGTAGCAACAGAAGAAGCATAATCTATGGGAGTTCTACCCATAACCAAAGGATTGAAAGGTTATGGTGTGATGTCCACAGTGAGACGTTATTATTCTATCGACTCTCTTATTACCTAGAGCAACAAAGCTTATTGGATCACTTAAATGAGCGTGATATCTTCACTTGACACTATGTGTCTGTTCCTCGTATAAATAGAGCACTTACCAGTTTTCAAGATGGGTGGAATCATCATGGGATAAGAACTGCTGCTCATCTATCACCTAAGCAACTCTTTACCAAAGGAGCACTGAGTCTTCACTCGTCAGGCCTTGTTGCCTTAGATTTTCTTGACAATGTGAGCCCTACCTTTGGCACAAGTGATGAGGATCCAATGCCTTCTGTCGAAAAAAGATTCAGTTCTTGTTCCTGAAACACAGTTCTCCCTAGAACAACAAATCTTTGATCAGTTAAAACAGGCTATCAATCCCTTACGACTTAGCAAAAACTATGGTATTGACATCTTCATGCAAGTGAAAGAATTTTAGAAAACAATGCATAATAAAAATTGTCCTTAGAACATGTAATACTTGGTTGCTTCTGCAAAGCTTCTACAGTGATAAAATAATATTTTTAAGTTATATGTATGCGCACTCATTTTGGTCGGTGTGCTGGAAGCATGCATAAGTCTTGCAATACTTGGATATGTCTTGATATTGCGTTTCGTGATCATGTCCTCCTGCCATGCAAAGAGAAGGGGTGTTGCGTCGACGTAGGGGATAGTAAAAATGTTGACGTGAAAGGCCGTACATAGACATAGGAGGCATAATGAACGTTAACGTATGAGGATTTTTCGTCAATGGTTGTCATAAGACGCCCACGTAATCTTGATGTGACTAGATGCCGATGTAATTGTGACGATAGCACGTGAAATGTTGACGTAAGGGGCAGGATGTTGACGTCAAGGGTGGTACGTCGACGTCTATTCGGGACAACTCTGTTACGAACAGCTTGCCACATGGCCGGGCCAGAGAATTTAGCAATATGCAGTGGCATAGCCAGGGGGCACAGGGGGCATTTGCCCCCCTTTTTTATTCGCATACTTACCACAGAGTGTTGCATCAGTAGTATTTAGACATGCTATATACACTAGAACGCCGCTTATCCGGATGCCAGAGTTATGGGCGCGCCTGTATACCGGGCACAATTCGCGGTACGCGCCTGCGCATGCGCGCTTACTGTGTACTACAATTCCTTTATAATGGCACCTCCTAGAAGCACATATGCGTGCGCATTTCTTCAGTACCTAGCTAGGTTAATATGTGATCGTGAGAGAGATCATGGCAGCTGATGTTCTGAAGAAAAAAAAACGTGCTGTTTTGACTTTAGAAACGAAACTTGAAATCGTTCGTGCTCTTGAGAAAGGAAGTTCTCAACGTGCTGTAGGCAAGAAATTTGACGTTGCAAAGTCGACCGTGGCTGATATCTGGAAAGACAGGGTAAAAATTTCTAATGCTCTAGCGGCTTCTGACGTTCCTTCCGTGGCCAAAAAGCGGTGCATCATCCGTGAAGCTAAGTTTAAACTGGTAGATGACGCATCTTGGAAATGGTTTTCACAGCAGCGGGTGAAGGGTGCACCAATTTCTGGACCTGTCATGACGGAGAAGGCTATGTATTTTTTCAAGAAGCTGTACCCTGACGCGGACGCGGATAGCTTCAAAGCCAGCACTGGGTGGTTGAAGTGATTTAAGGATCGCCATGGAATTCGCTCGGCTCAACTCCGCGGAGAAATCTTGTCTGCTGACTATGCTGCAGTTGAACCGTTCCATGAGGAGCTACAGAAAGTGATTGCTGAGGAAGGCTACAGTCAAGATCAGATTTTTAATGCTGACGAAACTGGGTTGTGGTGGCGAATGACTCCATCCTCCACGCTGAACTCTGGTGCCACGCGGGCCTCAAATTTCAAGAAAGCAAAGGACCGGGTAACGCTGCTAGGATGCTCCAACGCCTCAGGTACATTTCGGCTTCCAATGGTAGTGATTAATAAAAATGCCAAGCCAAGGTGCTTCAAGCACATGGACATGAACTCTCTACCCGTACTGTACATGGCCCAGAAGAAGTCCTGGATGAATTGCCAGCTGTTTGGGATGTGGTTTTCCCAGCATTTCGTCCCTACTGTCCGTAAGTTCTGCAGGGAGAAAGGTCTGGAAGAGAAGGCTATTCTCCTCCTAGACAATGCTCCTTCACACCCATCCACCGCGACTTCGCAATCACCTGATGGCAAGATCAAAGCAATGTTCTTACCACCAAACACAACCTCGATCATTCAGCCTATGGATCAGGGAGTGCTTGACCCATGCAAACGACGCTACAAGCGGAAACTCCTAGCCCACATTGTTCTCGAGGAGGAGTTGGTGAACAAGTCCGTGCCAGTTATCTTGAAGGCAGTGACCATGAGGGATGTGGTCTATTGGATTGCATCTGCTTGGGAGGAAGCAAGCAATGATAGCCTTCATAAAGCCTGGAGGAATCTGATCCCAGAATCAGAGGAGAGTGATCAGACTGCTGATGGTGATGAGGCCGAGCAAGCCAACCTTTCAGTCACTGCTCCTGATTCCCTAGGACCTGATGTTCAAGAAGCAGTGCTGGAGTGGGTAGAGTCTGATTCTAATGACCCAGGTTATGAAATGATGGATGAGGATGAGATTGTGGCCGATCTTGTCGCATCTGGCACAGAGGGTGATGGCAGTGATGATGACAATGATTTTGCTCTTCCTCAAACTGTAACACCATCTGCTGCCTTTGAGGCGTTGGATATATCTTTGCGATGGCTAGAGTCCCAACATACCGATGCAGAGCACCTTCTTCTTGTTAATAAGTGGCGAGACCAAGCCGCTCAGATAAGACGGGATTGTTTGAAACAAAAAACAATTACATCTTTCTTCAAAAACGCCTGATTAGTGTAATAATGATGATGATGCTCTCAATTACTGTTGTACAGTATGAATGTGTAGTGCACAGATGTATAATTGCATTAAAATGGTTTGAATTGGATGATGCATATAAAACTAGCTTTCGACTATTGTTCTGAGATACGGGCAAACTGCAGATACGGACAGTGCCCGGTCCCAAGGTGCCCGGATAAGAGGTGTTCGAGTGTATGCAACACGGAAAGGTAGGCTATAAAGCTCTTATTCACTCCTAAGCGATCGCTAATGAACGAGTCGAGCTGGTATCCTCCAAAACCCGGCCTCTGATACGCAACTTCCACGCGTAATTATTCCACCAAACATGCGCGTAATCTCCCAAGTACGTGCGTGCTCCGTGGAATTGTGGTTGAATTCGCACATTGGAAGGGGGAGAGGGCCTCATTTTGAGGCCATGTCCACACAGTGTGTTCGTTATTGGCCTAGGAAGGAGCTATGGTTATAGCGCACGCAGTTATGTAAGCAAGTTAATTGGTGAGTGTTATTTCCTGGTTAAAAAGTTTGCCCCCACTTTCCTAAAATCCTGGCTACATACGCCCCTGATATGGCATCCAAATTCAAAAAAGCAGAGCAAACCCAAGGCATAGGCGACCATAACACAAACCGTTTTAGCACTGCGATGTACATAATTATACGGGGAACTACTGGCCCAGTAACAGCCCGATACAAATCAAAAGTGCTAAAATCGTTCTTCCTACAAGATAACGAGTAAACCTACATGTTTTTACGAATGAAGGCGGCCCATACTGCGAACGGCCATCAAAGGCTCCTATCATCAGTCTAGTGGCAGAGTAAGCTTCTGTAGACTTCCATGCGTCAAGCTGCGTCAAAATGCCGCCTGTAGTAGTCTAGACGAAGTCTTCAACTTATATATATGCGTTTCAGTGGTGTTTTAACCTTCATACCAGCTCTAAAAAGAGCCTGAAAACTTCTTCTCCTTGTTGAGTTTAGTGCTCTTTTCGAATTTTTAATCATTCTGTCACCCTGAGCATAAAGAGATCTGTTCAAACGCTTTTCACAGAAAGCGGCGGCTGAGAATCAAGTTTAATACACCCAAATTCGCCCGTACATCTAGGTGAGTAAGAGAAAACTCACTAGAAATCATGTTCTGGTCGCCTCTCTTTGAGGAAAGTGACGCTCCGCCCACAAAAACAGCACGTGTTCCGCGATCCCATTTACGCATGCTCCGTAGAAGACCATTACCATTGGTGTCGGTATTATACAAAAATCAGGAACCTGTAACGGACCAATCAGATTGTGCAATTTTGAATACAGTGGAACCTCTATATAAAGGACACCATGGGACATAGCAACTTGTCCGCTAAATAAAGATGTCCGTTTAATAGAAGTAGACCATTTTAACATTTTTAAACGTGACAGCAAGCAAAAAGGTTTGGATTTTTGCATAATAGAAGACGGGCACTATTTTAATCCTCCAGTATGACTTCCACATGCGCAGGAAGATCGACGCAGTCACATATCCCCCAGTCGACGACGAACAAGACAAGACTATGCTGCGTGTATCAGCACACGGCCTCCTAGCTAGTAATGGACGAGCATTGTTACCAAGAGTATCGTTGTTATCAAATCTTCCTGATGAACTTAGCTATCAACAAAAGTTTATCCGCCCTTCCCCAGAGAATGCAGTAGCCTCACTGAACCATGTGTGCTCTCCAGAGACACACCCTCTCTTTATCCGTGGATCACAAGAGTGCGGAAATCAACGTGGTTTCTGTCAAGATTATTGGAGACTGTTCTCTGCAGACTACGGCCTCACAGAGCTAGCATATATATGTTAGGCGCAAACCGCGGATTCGCACCAACCTCAGATTGCGCAGCGCAAAGCTTGGATTATACCTCCACGCATAAATCCTAGGTTTGCGCTAACAAACCTCGGATTGTAATGCGCAAACCTTGGATCCAACTAGCAAAAACAACCATCTTTTGCTATTGAACGTTGCAGCACGATGCTAATAATACTAATACGGTTTTCTCGCTACTGAGCTCACTACGCGGAGCCTAGGCCTCGCTACCTAGTGAATCTATCGCAGATACCGACCGACCTTTGCGCAAGAAAAACCTCGGATAGTAGATCATCGAGCTCTAAACTGACACGAGAAAGAAAGACAGAGCGACGGAGACGCCGTAAAAACACGAGAAGTAGTGATATGCACGGACATGCGCAGCATAGCGATGTCGCCTCTGCGGTTACGAACGCCCCGCCTTCTTCGCGAAAACGCCCTCTTTTCGCGATCTCTGCCGATGTATCATCGGGTTTAGCAGCGCCTAGATAGAAATGCTGCTGTTTTTGAGTCGCTACATGGGCCTAACACGCTAATAATGTCCGTTTTGCAACAATCCGAGGTTAGCGCAACCAGTGCGCAATCCGCGGATATGTTGCACATAGCTCAAATCCGAGCTTTACGCAGCGCAATCCGAGGTTGGTCCGAATCCGTGGTTTGCGCCTAACATATATACGTACGTACGGGCACACCCCTTTGAAGAGGTAAATTAGTATTATGCTTCATACGGTTGACTCGCTGTGTTTGTTCGCTGTCCAGAGAATGGAGGTGCTCGTTTAATGGAGGTAATAAAGTATGGACGCTAATGGCGTGGCTTGTCCGTGCAAGTGCTTCTCTTCGAGAAAAGCGACGCTCCGCCTACAAAACAGCATGCTACTACACATGCTCCGTAGAAGACCGTTACTATTGATGACGGTATTCTACGAAAATCAGGTACCTGTAATGGACCAATTAGATTTCGTGATTTCAAATAGTTAGGATCTAAGGGTGGTTGGGGCTATCTATCTGCCCCATTTTGGGCTGCTTTTCCCCCTATTCGGCCCAAGGTTTCTGAGAAAGGCCTCGAAACGCCTTGAGGTGGAAAAGACATTAAATAGGTCATGGCACAACCAAAGTATATACAGTCCACCCCAACAGAAGAAAATTCGCTACGACAAGGACAAATCAGATTAGCGTAGTAGTTCTTTGGCCACCGAAGACGACACGCCCATTCACCCCACACAGCAGTTGCACAAGATTGCAAAGCAACTGGTACTTCCAACTAAACCAAGATAGACCCCTTTCAGGGAAATGAGAGCAAGGAGAAATCCAAGTGACCTTGGAAAACGTAGTAAAATGCTCAAACTTCCTAGGTATTTCTCCAAAATATTCACAATAATATACGCACTTTACCTCCGGCTGGCTGGGTAAAATTTTTGTGCAATGAACTGGCACATGATTACAAATGACCCATGGATTTAAAGTGTAGTGGACAGCCACCACATAGACTTCACCACAACACTGCATTAACAAGCTGCCTCCCAACAAAGGAAGCTGGCAGAGGCAGAGCAGAGTACAGTGCCAAGCGCGAAGAGAGTACATTATTCACTTTTTCAGTTTTTTGTTAATAACTCAGTCATACAATAAGCAATCATGGAATAGAAGATATCAGAATGATCCTTAATCTCTACTGAACATTCTGATGGCAGTCACATGACCATAGGTGATAATTACGTGACTTTAGCTGCAGCTAAGTGTATGTACCTTGAAAAAACTGTTAGGCTAATTTCTCAAAAATTACTATGAGTTAAGAGCTGAAACTTGATACGCATAATGCTTGCCTATAGGTCTATCTCTGGCCCTAAAAAAATTTCTCTCGATCGGGTATCAAGTAGCGCTCCGTGAAACCTGTGCGGACAAAGCGCCGCGCGATCACCATTTTACTCAGCTCTACCCCGGACTTGCATGGAAAATGGCCGCTGGCCACGTGTTATTTCTGACTCTGTAATACCAGTATCACACTTGCTCATCTCACTCGTATAATCCAAAGGCAAGATAAACATAACCAAACTGAAGTGGCATAACATAATATCTAAACACTAACAAAGATTCCATGCACATGTGAAGGGCTACACCCTGAACAATCTGAAGTGCTTAATGTGTAGAACCCCACCTCACATAATTGTTTGTATTGGTGTTGTCTCAAAGAACTCTTATCCTTACGGCAAAGGATGAAAAACGTCTTTGTTTTGTCACTAAGGTTATGAACTTCACCTAAAAGAAAATATACAGTATCATATGTCTGTCACAAACAGCTGCTTAATCTAAAATGTTTCAATATCACAAAGCATGGTAGTGCTTTGTATATAGGGATGGGCGAGGTTTACTATGGG
>JAODVQ020319705.1:0-12049 GCA_025400075.2 Phenganax stokvisi
TGCAGAAATTGCGCAACCTAGATCTAGGTTGCGCAATACAAACTTTCCAGTCTGGGGTAAGGTCGACTTAAGATTAATAGTTTTAGTCTTGTACTGCAATAATACCGGCAAATGTTACTTATACGATGTGAAACACAACTACTGTTTATCTGTATATGTTATGTACGGAAGCTGCTGAGATACAAACTGGTTTGAGTATGTGACTTTCCCTATTAAAATCTGATTCTTTTTGTACAATCACAAACGGCTCTGAAATAAAGATAAGATAACTAATTCAATCAAGTATATATATATGGTGCAGTAATATTGTTTTTAATACTACCTACTAGAGAGACATTCGGCAAATATAGATGCTAAGAAACAAATTGTAGAACACAATGAATAATCGGAATCAATTAATACTTACTAGTATACTGGTATAATTTAATACTTACTAATCCAATCACTGCTTCCAACACGCTATTGAATATTAAGTTTTGATGCATAATTAATTTAACAATGGAATTTATTTTTCTCTGTTTAAAGGCCAGTTTCCATTTCATTCCTATCATGTTCCTTTGTTCTATGGTCATTAGCTATGCTCTGGCACTCAAGAAACAAAGAGATACACTAGGTTACAGTTAAAGTGGAAAGTTAAAGCCGGATGATTGTACTTGTTAAGGTTCCCTGCACTTGATAGCAATAGGCATCCTCACTAGTAGTGTTTCTACATACAATAGGCCTCACATATCCCATAGTTGTGTGAACAAACTATTTAAAAGCATGTACCAAGGTATAGCCAGTAAATTTCAGGAATCTACATTGGCTAAGAACTCACATGAATATTTTTTCCTTCATGGAATATATGCATGGAATAGTATACACAAAGAATACATTCCCTAAAAATTGGCATTTTTGCTTTTATGTCAGATGCTCTGTATAGTTGCAAAGTGAGTAATAATATCTTCCTAGCTTTTCATAACTAAATATATCAGAAACTGCCTGCTTATTATAAAGTATCAGATAATTTCCAATATTGAGTAAAAAACATAAGTGATTTCCAGATTGCTTTTTAATTCATGTTTCTCATATTAGTTTGAAAATACATAAAATTGTTTCGCACTTAATCATTTTCCAATAAATTTGCAATAAACTTCTAATAACCATCCAATAAATTTCCAATAAACTTCCAATTATGACACTGCTAAGTTGCATGTTAGCTTCAAACTATGTTCCCAACTACCCTACGAATTTTGCCATTAACATACCGTACAAGTGCAAGTAGAAAAGGCCAGTTTGTAGATCTAAGTATCCGAAAACAATTATTGAATACATGTTTGTGCGCATGTGTAATTCATTTGAGTCATTGATATTTGAAAGTAATTTTCGGCTAGATGGACAGTAAAATAACTGAATATTACAGTAATTTTACACTTGAAAGTGATTTTCAGCTTCAGTGGACAGTAAAATAACTGAATTTTACAGGTCATTATAATTTGTAAGATACAGCTAATACCGAATTTTTAGTACCCTACATTACAATATAATCATGTTATAACGTTTGTCTGTCTGTCTGTCTCTCCCTCTCTTTGCCGCTCATTTATAACGCGTTCCGGTGCTAATCGTAGCATCTTTCTTTTCCTTTATACACTATCTGTTTGTTGTTGTTATACTCTTATTTTGCATCGTGTTTTTAATATAACAGTATGTTGTTAAGTTTATATTATTTGTAATTGATGGCACCCCGTTATTGTGTCGCGTTTCCAGCCATTGTTTGTAATTTATGGCCCCGTTTACACGGTACCGGATTCGCATGGTCACGACGTCGACTTTAGCCAATGTACGCTAATATTTGTTCGAACGACTTTTTCTAGGATTAGTTGTCATTAAGTTCTACAAAGTTATCATATATTTATGAGCTAAACTCGCCTCGAAACTGCTTAATTTGATGTCGTGACCTTGCGAATGCGGTACCGTATAAATGGGGCCATATATTAAATAGTGTATTGTACAAATGGCAAACTTGTAAAATAAAATAAAAAATAAAAAAAGTAAAACTTGTTTTCAAAGAGTATATTGTAATGATACAGGTTGATTTGGATGCACTAAATCATCAAACTACTCAACGCAAGATCACAGAAGATATGGAGAGACAACGGGAACAAACATTTGGTACATATTATATAACCTAGCAATGATTTACAAACAGTACATGTACATAATAAAAGCCCACGTTCGGAAATAATCGTGTAGTGAAAAGAGATCAGCTGGGATTTGTATCGTAATTTTGTTGTCTGTACAGGTCAAGGTTGTAATAAGCAACATGTTGCTTGAAGCTCGGCATTACCACTGGCTTGTTAACAGTGTAAAATTAATGGTTACATTTGAACAGGCTTGTACATTTTATCGTTGCGACCGAGCGGACCGACATTGAGAGTGCGCAATTTATGGGTTACTATCACAGTTTATGATTTTAACTTTCATTGATAGAAGCACACCAGGAACCGAATGGTTGATATAGTATTAGCTGTCAACAATAGGATTATAATGTCTTGTTTTAAATGACGAACTGAGTTTTTATTTCATTTTCAGATAACCAAACGAAGCAAAATGACAAGATATGCGTGCTTCTTGAGAAACGACAAGAAAATGATGTGCGAGAATTGAATAAGTCATTGAATGATTACAGAAAGACATTTCAAAGAAAAGAGGATGCACGTGAATTTGATTTGAATGACCCTGATCTCCTGAAAAAAGACAAGCCTGCTCGCTTGTCTGATGATGACCCTAGACTTGGCGTGTCTAGTTTGCAGAAGTTCTCGGGAGAAGACCTTAATAACAAGGGTAGAAAGAAATTGCAGCAAGAACAAGTGAGGTCGGCCGTAATGAGAAACTATATTACATCAAAAACTTAACGTTATATGTCACTTTACACTTTGCTTCTACTAGAGCTTAAATAGTTTGGACTGTTACACTTACGTGGCATATCAAGTACACTGCAGTAGTCTACAAATACAGACTGTACATTCTGCTCTTGCTAAAAGAAATGTACAGTACAGCATTTGTTTTCAGCAATAGGATTTATTTTGTTGAACAGGGAATGGTGCAAACAACAAATAAATGACAGAAGTCAAGAGGAAGCTAACATCGCACAAGCTAACAGACTTTATGATTTGAAAGCACGAGAGATGGATCAAAGAGCAGTAGAACTGGCTGATTCAGAACGACAGTGCAGAGAAGCAATAAACATCGCCACAGCAAGATATAACTCTGCTCTTGCCAGAGAGATGAAAGCTAGAGATGAGCTGGCCAAAACTCAGGAACAAGATGATAATTTCACGGAGATGTCCAACCACATGTTTGGAGATCTTCTCACGGAGAACCCAGATGTTGCTCAGAGCGCGTTTGGTTCGCATCGAGTAATTACTGACAGATGGAAAGGAATGACTCCAGCCCAAATAAACGAGATAAGAAAAACTCAGCACGATCAAATGCTTGAGAAACAGGTATCGTGGAACACTTTACAGCACTAATTGGCAGAAACAAAGCATACATTAAACCTACGTAAGCATGTCCGCAGAGCCCAAAAGAAACTCTTACACGTACGCTAACCTCTTCGCTACCGAAGTGGTTAGCGCACTTGCCTTTCACCTCTGACGTCGTGGGTTCGATTCTCAATGTAATTCGAACCTACTCTTCATGTGAAAGAGTAAAGTCAACGCTCTGCCGCGAAAGTCGTGGGTTTTCTCCGAGGAACTGCGGTTCACTTCGATCGGAAAAGTTGACAAGGTGGGTTAGGTAAAAACTAGGGGCACAAGTTTGTCAGTAGCAATGCTTACTCTTTCGTGTTACCCTGCTCAAATAAAGTCTAAAGTCGAAACATTTCGCGCTCACTAATACACTCTCGAAATCAGTCAATGGCGTTCTTGCTTTCTTAAGATATGTAGCTCTAGACAATAATTCTTGTCATTTCATGCTATACTGTTGCGTGCCTCTTCAATGTTTTTGCGTTCTGGGGCTTTATCTTTGAATTGAACATATTGCAAGTTGTTTTCTCCATTCTCATGTCGTCTTTTGCTATACACTCTACGCAGCGTCTTGAAGAAGAAGAAAAACGGAAACAACAAGAATGGGAAAGATTGCAGCTTGCTCAAGCCAAGGCTGGAATTCTTGCTGAACGAGAAAAAGAGCGAGTGAGAAAACAACTCAACAAGCAGCTGACAAATGAAAATTCACGATTGGCTTCCGAACAAAAATCCTAGTGAGTGGTCATGGCTGAAATTTTACTATACCCTATTAACATTTATTGCTGTATGATTACTGAACAATGCTTCTTTGCTTTCAGCCAAAATCATCTAAACAAGGAAGTGTATACCAATCCGCCAACCGCTGCATTCTACACGCAATTTAACACAAGTAGCAGATGAACTGCAGTATTCAATGCACCATTTCATACTTTATCATGCAGTGAAAGGTCGTAGTATATAAATAAAGTTTTAAAAATGTGTAAAATAATGATATGTCTGATCACTGTACATGCAATTGGTCGTAAATTTACGAGTACGCATTGCCATATTTTAGTATACAGACTGTAGAACATTTTGCTCCGCAGTCTATAGCAAACAATTTCTGTTTAGTGTTATTGAAGTAATCATGAAAAAAGCGACTTTGGCGACTACAACTCCAGTCTCTGCGTTTAGTAATACTGTGCAACTTATAAGAACACGCCCTAAACAAGCACAACGCTTCAAGACATTGCAATATAGCACGATATAAGTTGCTATGGCTAGCCTGGCTAGCTCGCAGTGAACTTGTACAGGAAATCATGAACTTCCAGAAACAAAGCTCATTTTATTGTTTAATTCATGAGCGAAATTTTGTAGCCGTCCTTACATGAACTAAGCACATGCTTGTGGAAGGGAAGAACTTTGTGACGTATTACAACACCCAGGTAACTGAAATTTTTCACCCGCCTGTGAGCATATAAATGAACACGTGAATGAGCAAATGAATGAACATTTTATGCAGGGCATTTCATACTAAGACTACGATTTCCGCCTTTTCAATCCATCGCAAATATAATGAACTTAGAAATAATAGGTTGACCGTTTAAAAACGCACGCCATGCATGATCATAATTATAGTTGTATTTAATATGACCACAAAATAGTGTACTATTTTGTAAAGGGTAAAATTTTACTCTTGGCTGTTGAAGAAACCGTTAACCAACCATGGATCGTAGTGAGAAATTGGAAGACAAACTGAGCCTTCTCTTTGTGCCAATTCTTTTTCACAAATACCCCGTACCGGTGCTGTGCACGGAGGCATTCGAGCTTCCTATATTATTATTCACTGAATGGTTCATTTTCATTAAAGTCTGACTAGATTTTGACTGGTAATATACTCTACTCAAAAAACCTCTGGATTCAAGTGCACTTCCAATAAACTAATATTCTACGTATTCCTTAACAGTTATGGATCACACCCATCAAAATCACCTTATATATACCGTATTATTCTTCAAGGACCTTCATTGGTGCAGTGCTAATAAGCGCCTTCTATACCATATTTGCTAAGGTTCAGAGTCTAGATCCTATAAAAACCGTAAGATCGTGTGAATGAGACGATTGAATGATACGCAGAATATGCCAGTAAATACTTACAAAGTTGTGGACAACTGGAAGTTATCAAGCTCTTACTGTGCAGGTTTAAAATTGAGTCTGCTATCACCTTTGCAGTTTTTTTCTGTGCATAGGAGAAAAATACTTTTTACTTATTATACAATTATTAACACACTGTTCACTGCAATATTTTCAACATTATATGACTGCAATCTTCAGCTTTAAACCGATTAAATTTGAATCACTTCAGTCTGGACAAGTACCTTTAAGACACACTTGTAGCACGTGCAAGTCCTATGTATATCATAATTAACTACGTGGATTGCACATGGTATTGTCAGGTGGTATAGAGCACAAATGCACAATCCCATCAAAACTTACAAACGGGGTAAAACGTTGACTACATTTCAAGGCATAATTATACCTGATAGCCTCCTGATGTTAGCATAAAAATCGGAATATTTCTTTCTCTGGCTGATTGAAACACCATTTCGTCTCTCAGTATTATTCCCTAATAATTCACAGAAGATATGGAGAAGCCCGCTATTGTTCAAGTAGTGCTAAGTAGATTTATGTCAACTATCTCCTGGTTACTCTTATGCGCCGAATAAGAAACATTCAAACTATGAGTGGCAGCTTTTTAACATTAACCTCGCTCCCAAATCCTCTCTAGATGTAAGTCTTTTTGTTAAACCAGAATGTAGTTATTGTTTGTTTAAATGGACGCAACATATGTACGTGAAATTGTGTCGATGTTGGACGAAAAGTTTGAAGGAATTCAAATTCGATTCAACATCTTTGCAACAGTATTCAACGTGTTGAGTGTGTATTCGTTTGAATATACCTTTACAAAACTGTTTTCATTCTTATTTATTCACTCATAAGTTTCATCTCTCAATTTATTTTATCGCTACTTTTTAACCTGTATTCATTGAGTAACTTAAAACTGTGTAAATCGAAGTTCTTAAAATCACTTCAACAGGGCAAATACAGTACCTGCCCAGTTACAGATAGGTTTCCCAGAGGATCACCTTCAAGAACATCAGTTCCTGGAAAACAAACTAGACATTGAGTTAGATGTGATGATCCCACACTACAACTATAAAACGCTAATTTCTTCCTCACTAGATGAGAAGCTATCAATACAGCTACTATTGATTCATGTAGTAATTTACCGTTGGGATGAAGACTATAGGCACTTCCAAATAATACAACTGATTTAAAAAAGGTTTAAAACAGCTTTCAAATCAAACACACAAGTATCATGCAGCTCTCCTGCCCATGCAATTATTACACTGTACAACGATTGCGTCATAAGATAAGAAACTTTATAGATACCCTTGTTTTCAGGTCCCGATGAAGCTTAGAATTATTTAATTTGTTGCATAAGCTTGCACACCTGCATTGTAGACAATGATATCTGGATGAAACTCACTCAATGCTTCTTTTATGCTTCTGTAAAAATTGTTTCATGAACAAACAGAATTGACCATACGCAAACACATCACTCATATATTTAAGCGTCACAGAGTAAACAGAGTATACCGGACAGGTGTATTTCAATACGTCTAAATAGGCCGTCCCATAACAGTCAATCATTTAGTAAACTATATTTTTTTTCGCCGAAAGAACTTATGGCATGTTGGTGACACGGAACGCTTCATTTAAACTCCAAAACTTCGATTTGACATGAACATGCGTGGGACGAATTTGATCGTCTGCTAAAAGATGGTTGAATGTACCAAAACGCCAGTATCCATATGATCTGAAAGAAAGTTGAAATATAATGGGAACTAGTTACCTTTCAACTAGTGCAAGGTACGTCGCATCATCAGTTCCATGCCTTAACTCAACTTTCTTCCTAATTGCTCCTACGAAAGTTTTAAAGTACATTATAAATATCATTAATTTCTCTGCCGAACAACTATTGAAGTGAATAAAAAAACAATTTTAACATCAAATTCGCGTTAGAAGAGAGAATCCATGAGAAAAAATGCTAACGTCATACGTAACATGAAAACGAAGTCTGTTCGATAGCAAAGCGCGCAAACACATAGCGCAACATTTCAGTAAAGTAAGGCCGTGTTGTTGTATAAAGGAATGAAAACAAAGGTTTTGTGTTTTCTCTCAAATTAATACCCACGACGTAGTCAAATGAGTTTTTTAATTGCTAGTCGTGGTGTAGCATTATTCCTGGGAAAAAATTAAAATGTATGCAAACATTTAACTATTTGGTTAAAAAACCAGAAAGACAGTTTACCTTTCCCTAAAATGTTAAAAATTTAGTCGATGAAGTTTACTTGTGCTGAGGAAATGTTCATTTACTTGTCTTTTTTTGACGAAGTAGCAAAAATTGTTCTCCCTTTTTGGACAACAATCGTTATGAAAACACTTAAATCCCTAGCATATTTTTGTGGCTACATTTGTGTCAAGGTATAACCACCTACTAAAGTACTTTTAGCCAGCCATCCTCAAGAAAATTTGGAAAATGAGGTTGTTGCAAAAACGACATTAAAAAACCCGAGAATTTTTAAAACAGACAAACCGTGCAGATATGAAACGTAAAAGGACTGAAATTGACATGCAACCCGCGAGTTTTCGCCCTCTAATTCTGGAAAATTGAGCTCATTGGCCGTAGGTGATTACCTACGTAGACCGATACGCTCCATGTATCAGCCTCAACTGTGCTGGAACTCTTATTTTTGGGGGTTTTCGTCAATGGAGCTAAAAACTAGCCGTTCTAAAAGCGCAAAAGAGAAGACACAGGAGGTAGCTGTAGAATTGTAAACAAAATGTAGGGCGGCTAACGGGAATGTTGCGACAGTTGCTTTTTTCTTGCTCATTCCCATTAAAGCCCAAATAAGCACAAGTGCAAGTCTAGGGATTACCTAAGAGAGAGAAAGACTTACTTTTTGCTTCAACATCACGAGGATATATTCCAGCATTATAAACATCCAAGATGTACACATCAGGATTATCCAAGAAATCACGCTCGTGCCCATTGCCCTATGAAAAACAGACAACAAAAATTGCAGCAGCATAATCGAACATCAAATTGTTTCATAACACTTGACGTTGTGTTTCTATGATAGTTTGTTTAGATACCATAGGAAGACAATGAATGTCAATATGTATGTTGACGAGACTTCTTAAATGCGACAAGATGATAAAAAGATCTTAGAGAAAAGATACATGCCTGGTGAGCATCAAGGTCAATTATCATCGCTTTAGAAACTGATTCAACATTCTTGAACAAGAACTACGCAAAAAGAGAATTAGTGCGATGAAAATAACATGCACGCAGAGATTTTAGTAATTTTCTCTTATTCTAATTTCTACCTACATACAACTATTTCGTGCAATCCTTTCCCCGTATCGTAAGATTTTTTTCAGTGCTTGTTAAAGGCAAAGAATACTCTGTTCATGATTTCACTTACGTGAATTGACAATGTAATGTCAGCGTAAGCACAGAAGCCTCCTCCATCCGAACTGTGACAATGGTGAAATCCGCCTCCTTAAAAATTTAAAGCAGTTTTAGTAATTCTATTTTTGTTTTAATTCCCCAACCCACAGCTGATCTGTATGTCTGCCTGTCTCTCTGTCTCCCTCACCTCACACATCATGACATTAACATGTGATCTAAAACAACATATACCAATATTTATTGCCCATCCTTGATCAAATGCCAATTTCCCAGCCTAGAGGAAAAAAGAACATTCAAAGACCACGGTCAAAAACATAGCGAGCCTAAATGATGTTTCGAATTGTTTATTTAAAATTAGCTCTATTAAACGACTAGCCTGCGCGACTTACCAGGCACAATCATTTTCAAGAGAACTAGCTAAACTTGGGGCCAACTCTGCTTAAAGGACGCTTTTCCTGCCTCATGATAATATTGTATCTCACTTGATACCTCACTGTTACATATTCTGCGTCTCCTTTTTTGCGAGCCCCTACTCAGCAGCCACTTTTGTAAAGGCCAGTTCACACGGACGATTTTCGATGCGATTTTTCTCGTGTTGAACGATGTGATAGAGTGGATAAGTGGCGAGATACTTGGTCCAACAATTTTGCTAATGCACTCACCAGTCAACCTACTCGATCACATACACTAAAAGGACAAAATCGCAGCAAAAATCGCCCGTGTGAACTGGATTTAAAGTGGTTACAAAGAAGTTGAATCGTAGACACTTCATACGTACTAAAATTGTTCCTCCCACTTGCAATCTCAGCGGTTTCAACAAAACCCTCTGGACTATGAAGTTTGGTAAAAGTGCAACAGGTGGTACTTCGGTAACAGCAGCAACTTTCCACGACCACTACATATACACGTGATATGGTAAGAAAATGGAGACATGGCATGTCTGTGAGCAAACTGAGTATCAAAAAAACATCAAAGTGATAGTACCTTTAAACTATCCAGATATGCCTTCGTGTGAATCTCAAGCAAATGCTCTTCGGTTGGTTCAGCTGGTGCAATAAAACTTTCATCTTTTAAAGTACCACTGTCTACATCGCAAATGAATTTCATAATTCAGTAAAACATGAAATTGATTCCTACAGCTGTGCATCCTTCGTAAACGTGAAGACTTGATGAAAGTAAAACGAAGTAAAACGTCGTTTTCTTGCCTTTGACAACCATGCACAATCTCAATGGAAAGCCGTACAATACAGACTATACAATCTCAACAGTCAAAGCTCAGCAGTACCATCGGACATTCCAGTACTACGGTAAACCCAATGAGTGATTTAAATACGGAGTAAAAATTTTTATACTGCACCTATGAGAAATGAAACAGCTCTACCCCATTTTCCTGAGTCAAATGGGTGAAGTTTTTGAAGACCAAAAAAGCTGATGTTGTAAGCAGGACTGTACACTATTGGCCATTGGTTTGCATTTAAGTCTTTGTACAACTCGTTTCTAAAGTAGGGGAAATAGACGATTGTTAATATTTCAGACAGTAGCAAATAAAACAAACTCGCGTGCACTGGGATGCATTGAGTCTTGGAGATTCCATTAATATTCTAGACTAAATTTTGATTTAGCTAAAAAGTACCACAACTGGAAAGAGCATATCGAATTTAGAAAAATGGAGAAGTTTGGTAGCGAAATGTTTGAATATGTAATTGATACAGCCCTGCAAAGTTTGCAAATTTTGTATATTTTTGTACTACGTGCGAAACTTGTTGCTTTTTCGGAGCCCACAATGGTGACAATTTCCGCACGTGTTCTAAAATATAAAAAATTGCAAGGAAACTTTGCAAAGGCAGAGCTATTTCGCCTGCATTTAAAACATTTCGCAACGAAATTGGCGCGTGTTTCTCTGATGTAATAATGAATGTGTTTCTTCTGGCCCAGATGATAACTACAATCCTTTCTATAGCTCGAGATTTCCCCTCATAGAAATAGAGAGCGAATAATCTAATGGTTTTGGTAGAAACTGTAAACTAGCTGAGACTATTTGCAGAATAGCCTATTTAAAAACATTTTTAAAAAACGCACTAGAGAGATGTAGCGTATCGCTTCGCTACTCGCTGTCTATCGACGAATAATAGCGTGTAGCGCACTGGTGTAGTGTAACCAATCAGACAGCAGAACTTGCAATAACTTACTAGCAAGTTTCTACCAATGGTTTCTACTAATGGGGATTATACATTATTCCTTGCCATATTTTTCGAAAAACTCTTGCAGCGACCTCCCCTTGTATATATATCTTATCAAGTTCAGCATTTTGCTATCTTCTCGGCTCAGTAAATTTTGCAGACATACAGCATGCACTTGTAGCCTAAAGTACTGTTTCAAGACCAATGTACTTCGCTTATTTCTTTCACTCTGTTAAATAACAGACAATTTTACTATTCAAAGGAAGATGAATACAGCTCGTAGCTTAATACTAAGTTAACCAGTCATGAAGTTAGCCAGACTATTTGGTCATGCAGCGCAAATTGTTCATCATTGTCATGATTCATATTTTAAAAATTGTTTTCAGAGTCTATGGTCAAGGAAAAATTTGTGTAGCATGACCAAATTGTCAGGTTGGCTTCACCACCAGGGTTAACTAAACCTGAGACTAAACCATCTGGTAAGTTCTCTCCTTAACCAATTAATACATCTCAACCCAGAGTGCCATGTTTATTTACTAAACTCGGTCAAACACCAGGGTAGCCTGCCACCAGATTAATAAGTTCCTGCACCTATTTCATATGTAATCAATTGTCTCAATAAAAAATGCACTGTTGGTTCTTTTTCAAAGAGAATTTTATGTTCAATGTAGTCACTGAAAGTTGAAAGAGTGCAAGGGCATAGGAAGCTTGCTACCATGGTTGGCGCCAAGCGAGAAAATTTTGAGAATTCTATGGCTCTAGGTCGCCAGAAATGACCGCTTCCAAGCGTTTTGCATTACATAAAGCTCATTTTGGTCATGTTCAGGGCTATACTATTTTAGTTA